>SMDT01001611.1:0-78762 GCA_005392925.1 Aquilaria sinensis | reverse complement strand
TATGTGGGGGTTTCATTGCTCAGGGTTGCCTCACAATGTGAGGCCGGGAATGGGTGGTTGGGCTTGAGGCAAAGGAGTCTTGGGAGCTGGCGGAGGACTCGGAGGTTTCCAAGGAGGAGGCAGGCTTGAGGGGGGAGGCGGATTCAAATGTCTCGGGCTTAGAGGTGGAGGGGATTGAGGCGCCGGTAGAGGATTTCGGGGCTTGTGAAGTAGCAATTTTGGGGAAAAAGTTAGAGAAGATTTGGGGGAGGAGGAGGGAGTGCAGTTGGGCCGGACCAAGCGGTGATGGGCCAGAGGGTTGGGCTGCCACACCGCTTCAGGCGGTGGTGGCCAATGGCCCCAGAGGAACTTGAAAATGAAAGAGATAGATAGGGTGGCTAAATTGACAAATGTCAAAGTTTAAGCATTTATGGAGCAAATATCAATTTTAGCTACGATCTTGAGCTGATGTGGCTTTTTTGGATTCGCCGTAACATTTTTCTGTGCAAAAAGGAGGCAAAAATGGAAGATGTTAGGGGTGAGAGTGGAACAAAGTGGACATTAGTACAAAAGTGGAACGAGAATTAAAGGTTGGGGACCACGGGTGCATTTAACCCCTTCTTGTAAGCTGATCCTTAATGTCCATGCGCTGATAAGGAACTAGAAGATTTCCAGAAATAGTAGGTAGTGATACTTGAATCTTTTTTCTGTAGCCAAATGTGCTTTACGATTCTTGGATATAGTTTCTTTAGTGAGGGGTCTGCTTATAATTTTTGCATAGGACCTTAACCTTATGATTTTTAGTTACCGTTCGCAGTGGAGTGGAAGAAGAGAGTAGATTCTCAAATGAGGAAGTTGGTCTTTAGCTTTATGTTCTTTTATAACTTTTAAGAACTGTTGCATCTAATATATCTTTCATCCCAAATTGCGTGAATTGCAACTTTTGAGACATGTTTTCACATCTGATGATGTAAAACTGCCCTTTATTCTAGCGTTTTCACAGCAAGACCTATATTGCTTACCTTATCAGCAGCTTCGTTTTAACTCTAATACTTTTTTATAAATTTTCCTGATTTTGAAATCCTTTTCTTGACTTGGGAAACCTTTAGGCTCCTATTTTGGCCAGGTATCCTGCCAATATTTCAGTTGCAGCATTATCATACTTTTTTGGCGCCATTTTAATGGTTGTCACAGCAATTTTCATGGAAAACGAATCAACAGACTGGCATTTGACACAGTCCGAGCTTCTTGCTGTATTGTATGCGGTAAGTTGTTACCATAAAAGTGTGAAGACTTGCTCCTGTTCAGAAAGTTGTTTGTTGGCCTTCTTGTTTTTACGTTTTAAGTTAGATGCTGCATGTTTAATCAAAATGGAACTGTTTCAGAGTTTTAATAGTCCACCTCTGGGAAATGTATTATCATTGGTGAAAGTAGTTTCAAACAATAGTAGATTCTCTTATTTTCTTCATCAGAAAACCCTAGAACATTTTTGTAATGAAAGCCTGGAATTTTGTTACCGAAATTTACGTTTCAGTTTATTAATACCAGAAACAAGATATTTGTTTTAAATGTTTGTAGGGAGTAGTTGCGTCTGCTCTCAACTATGGACTGCTTACATGGAGCAACAGGATATTAGGGCCTGCATTGGTTGCTCTCTATTATCCTCTTCAGCCTGCAGCATCTGCCTTCTTGTCAAGAGTTTTCCTTGGGAATCCTATTTATTTGGGAAGGTCCTGATCTCACAATTTCCTGTACAGATTGGAGTTACCATTCACATCTTCTCTTGGAAACTAATTTCATCCGTGTATTTTGCATTTTACACATCTACAGTGTTGTTGGAGGAATTCTCATTATAGCTGGCTTATATTTGGTTACCTGGGCATCGTCCAGTGAAAGACATGCAGCTGCCGGAATAATTCCTCAGGTTATTCGAACTTCTGAGCCGATTCACGAAGATGCACCATCAGTTAACGAAGTCCTGTACCTGAGAGATCATGTTTTCTCGGATGCATCTGCCCCCTTAACCAAGTCAAGGGATTAGATCTGCAACATACGTTCCTGCGGTATCAGTCTCTTGGGTTGAATGAGCTCTCCGGCCTTCTTATAACTCAAGTTTGAGAGCTTATACTCAGCAAAAGAGTCCATCGGCTCAATGTGCTTGCTGGTGTTTGGAGCTAAGCCAATTCCCCTAGTATTGATGGAAGTAGTATGTCTGTCTATAAATCAATGGGTTTAAAAAATTATACGACTGCAAAGACAAATTTATAGAGTAGCCATTTGAGCAACCATTTAGTTATGTAAGTTGGGCAATTGTTTCATTTGCTTTTCTTGGGCATTTTAACTTGAGACTTGTGGAGAATTCTGTGCTGGATAAGCAACTATCTCATGAGATATGTTCCCTATTTGAGTTGGTCAAGTAAGACAGGCCGTAATGCGCAACATTTCCTTGCAGGAAACCATCGGAATGACTTTGTATGAGACCTATCCATCATACCAATCCATTGTCATGGTCCCAAGTACACATGGACAAATGCGAGGAGTTGAGAGAGTACGGTCTTTGGACAAAGCTTATGCCTCACCAAATTGGTTCTACACCTCCAACTAAATTCCACCACAGACCATGGAGATTTGAAAGTTTCTGACTTAGGTAGACTGAATGCGAGAAAATGCTTTGTGAAGTTTGGGATATTCTAGTGCGTGGTTCGAGCATGTTTCAATTGGTGACAAAGTACAGGAATGAACTTTCATGCCTCCACACGTGGAACCGAACCAATGTAGGGAATATCATGAGCCAGATTGAAACCATCAAAGAGTTAATGACGCTGCAAGCTAAAGAGGATCCGTTACTTGTGACAAATGAGATTATTCAAAAGATAAATGCTCTATAGAAACTTTCCTTAGATAAAGAGTGTTAAGGAAAGTCATGTGTATTTTAAGAACATAATATTCTCTCTTTATTCCTAGGGATTTACTCTTCTTTATTTCTAAGGATTTAATTTCCTTATATTTAACACTCATCTATTATATAAAGTTTTTGTGAGGGTTTTGTTATAATTAAGCCATCAGTTTCTCCTCCTAATATCTCTAACATGGTATCAGAGCTATAACCCTAACCCTATCCTCTCCTTCAACTAAACCACCTGCTCCAACCATCTCCTAGCCATTGCCCTCTCCAAAACTCCAACAACCACCCAACCAAATAAAAAACCAACAACATAGAGACCCTTGGGTGGCGTCGACAACTAGGACAGCTTTAGCGGTGTTGTCGAAAAATCACCCATGCGCTTGCTGTTTGGCGACCTCCGGTGATGGCAGTTTGATGGGTCTGTTTGATTTTTAGTCTTGAGCAGGTTTCTGGTCATCTTTTATATTGATTATGACCAAAAGTTGAGTTTCTTCATTCTCCAGTTAGTTTTAGTCTATTGGCTACTGCAATACATTGTCAGGCCAATTTCTTGTTAGTTTCTGATATTGTCAGCCGTTAGCAATCAGAAACATGTCAAGGCTTAATGATAAAAGTTCTAAGGGAAGTGTTCTATCGGTCATTGTCCCACCAGCAGGTCCCCCGACACAGTTCAATAATTTACGAATTGCCAAACAATGTCTAAATAGTAATAACTACTCATTCTAGGCTAAGAATATGGAATTGTATTTCACAGGTCAAAGAAAGATGTCTCATCTTATTGATGATCCTCAAACATTTGAAGGTTGGAAAGTTGATGATGTATAATTACTTGATATCCTTTTTTATTCAATGGAACCTGAAATTTCATCTCTATTTTCTCATGTTCGAACCTGTAAGCAAGCTTGGGAGTATGCTAAGCTTTTATATTCCAGTAATATCCTTCGTATATATGAGGTTTCTGTTGAAGTGTTTCAGTCCAAACAGGAAGGCAGTCTTCTTGAATATTTTGCAAAGGTGAAACATGCATTGGAAGAAATGAATTCTTTGCTTCCTATTACCCCTGATGTCAAGGAGATGCAACGTCAGAGAGAGCAGTTGGTGCTTATGACATTTTTGGCAGGGCTAAAACCTGAATTTGAACCAGTTCGGTCCCAGATTCTTGGCGGAATAGAACTTCCTTCATTACCTGAAGTTTTCGCACGACTTTCTCGCACTATGATAAAGGAAAGTTCAGCAAGCAATAGTTCTGACCGGTCTGCCCTTGCAATACAGCCTAGTCCACAAGCAAAGGGAGGTCGTGGAGGTGGACAGTAGTTGTGGTGGTCGTGGCAGCAGAGGTGGACGTGGTAGAGGTTCACGGTTGCACTGCACATATTGTGATAGAGATGGACATGAGGAGGAGACTTGTTGGGATAAGTACCCGGCTCTGCGAACAGCACATTTTGCATCACATGAGGAGTCATCTTCAGTTACAGCCCCACAGCAGTCTGTCACGATATCTCAAGAAGAGTATACTAAGTACCTGCAGTATCAGTCCGCACAGCAGGCTTCCACTTCTTCTATGGCTTCTGTTGTTCATCGAGGTAACCCAACAGCCTGTTATTCCTCTAACCTTCCTAGAAATCAACTCTGGGTATTGGATTTTAGTGCCACTGACCACATTTCAGGTAAAATAACCAATTTTGACCATATTTCCTCTTTACCAGTATATCATAATAAACTCACCATTGCAGATGGATCCACCACCACCATTAAAGGTGTTGGACTCACCCATCCTTGTCACTCTCTCACTTTACCATCTACTTTATTCGTTCCAAATTTTCCTTTCAACCTTATGTCTATAAGTAAGCTAACGAAACAACTAAATTGCTCAGTTTGTTTCTTCTCTGATCATGTTATTATCCAGGATTTGAGGAGCAAGAAGACGATTGGAGAAGGGCATGAATCAAATGGAATGTACTAATTCGATAGACTGCAGTCATCAGTTGCTTGTCATACATTTGTCTCACCTCAATTAGTTCATAGCCGTTTGGGTCATCTATCTTTAGCAAATCTCAAGAAGCTTGTTCCAGATTTAGTTTCAGTCCTTAATTTAGATTGTGAGTCGTGTCAATTAGGAAAGCATCATCGTGTTCCCTACTTTCCTCGAGTCAATAAAAGGGTTGAAAAACCTTTTATGCTAGTTCATACATATATTTGGGGTCCAAGTCGTGTCAAGTCTAAATTAGGTTTTCAATATTTCGTAATTTTTGTTGATGATTTTTCTCGAATGACTTGGTTGTTTTTAATGAAAGATCGTTCCGAGTTATTCTCTATTTTTTGTACCTTTTGTGCTGAAATTCAAAATCAATTTAATTCTCAAATTAAAATTCTTCGCAGTGACAATGCTAAAGAATATTTTTCTCACTCAATGTCTAGTTACATGCAGCAACAAGGGATTATACATCAATCCTCCTGTCCAAAGACATCTCAACAAAATGGAGTGGCCGAGAGGAAAATCCAACACATTGTTGAAACTGCTCGTACCCTTTTAATTCACATGAATGTTCCTAAAAGTTTTTGGGGCGATCCTATCCTTACTGCATGCTTCCTCATAAATCGGATGCCTTCCTCTATTTTGTCGGGTAAAATTCCATTCTCTGTTCTCTTCCATTCTCAAGTTCCGTTTTCGATTCTACCTCGGATATTTGGGTGTGTTTGCTTTGTTCATCAGCACCAACTTGGCACTGACAAATTAGATCCTAGAGCCTTAAAATGTGTTTTTCTTGGATACTCTCGTCTTCAAAAAGGGTACAAATGTTTCTGTCCTTCACTGAATCGATTTTTCGTTTCTGCTGATGTTACATTCTTTGAAAACACACCTTATTTCTCTAATACTCAATCTGTGTCTGCTGATGCTGATGACTGTCTACCTTTACCATTTGTACCAACCCAAATAGCTCCTGATGCATCAAACACTAGTAGTACACCTTTAGAGCACATTCCTGATACTGATCCCCCACCGTTAGAGCGTCTGTCTCGTCCTGACCTGCAGGTTTATACTCGGCGTCCTCGAGTTGAAGTACCATTAAGAGATTCATGCTCATCACAACCGTTTTCTTCATCTTCAATACTTAAGGGTGATGATTTGGATTTTCCAATTGCACTCCGCAAAGGGAAAAGGTCTTGTAGTTCTCACCCAATCTCCAACTTTGTTTCTTATGATTCTCTATCATAGTCATACTCTGCTTTTGTATCCACCTTGTCCTCTATACCCTTGCCTAAGTTTGCTTTAGAAGCCATTTCTCATCTTGGATGGAAACAAGCTATGGAAGAAGAGATGTCAGCTTTGCGGGCTAATAACACGTAGAACTTGGTTTCTCTTCCGTGTGGTCAAACTATTGTGGGTTGTTGCTGGGTGTTTACTATAAAGGTTCATCCCGATGGGACAGTTGATCGATTAAAAGAATGTCTGGTTGTAAAGGGATATTCCTAAGTATATGGCATAGACTATTTAGAAACCTTTTCTCCAGTAGCCAAATTGATATCTGTTCGTATCATTATTGCAGTGGCTGCTGCATATGCATGGCCTTTACATCAGTTAGATGTGAAAAATGCCTTTCTTCATGGAGATCTTGAAGAAACTATCTACATGGAGCAACCACCAGAGTTTGTTGCTCAGGGGGAGGCTGATCGTGTATGTCGACTAAATAAGTCATTGTATGGTTTGAAACAATCGCCACGGGCATGGTTTGGCCGTTTTAGTTCAGTTGTTATGGAATTTGGTTTACAGCAGTGCGGTGTGGATCATTCTATCTTTTATTGCCACTTTGAAGCTGGTAAAATCCTTTTGATCGTCTATGTTGATGATATTGTTATTACTGGTGATGATGCATCTGGTATTCAATCGTTGAAGGTTTTTCTGCAAACTAAGTTTTAGAAAAAAGACCTTGGTCCATTGAAATATTTCTTGAGAATTGAGGTAGCACGGTCTAAGACAGGAATATGTCTTTCGCAAAGAAAGTATGTTCTAGTCCTTCTCGAAGAAACTTGTTTGTTGGGAACCAAACTGGTTGGCAGTCCCATGGAGCCAAATGGAACCAAACTGGTTGACAGTCCCATGGAGCCAAATGTCAAGCTTGATGTAGATAAAGGGGAATTATTTGAAGACCCTACCAAGTATCGAAGACTTGTTATCAAATTAAATTATCTGACTATTACTCATCCCGATATTTCATTTGCTGTAAATGCAGTAAGTCAGTTCATGGATTCTCCCCGTACTAGCCATTGGGATGCAGTCGTTAGAATCTTGAGATATCTCAAAGGTGCACCAGGACAAGGTCTTCTTTACCAAAATCATGGTCACACTCAGATTCGAGGATACACAGATGCTGATTAGGCAGGCTTCTATTGACATGGCTGTCCCTGTCCCCTGCCTAGGAAGCCCTGTGAGAGCTGGTCTCATGGTGGTTGCAATTGGCTAGTTGTATATATGCGTGGATTAAATCCCATGATACTAGTTGATTAACCTAGAATATCCAATATGCATGCTCTTCATGCTTTGACTAGGACTTATTAATACACCACATAAAGTCATTAACTTGGCCAAGGTAATTTTCTATACAAAATAAGTACAAATAGCCAAAGCATACAAAATCAACAAAAAGTTTTTGTGAGTTTACTACACATAACACCTCGGGAGAACATTCATACATAAAGTAGACTAATGCCCTCACCCAAGAGCAACCCTAGAGTCTAGGACTCTTCATAACATAGACTATGGAGGCAACTAAAAGTACTGTATAAATACAAGCCTCTACTGAGATCTTCTTGATCTAACTCCCACCTTGGATGCTAATCCCAGTGGTGAGTCTCAAAAGTCCTTGTCCAAGTGTTACTAGGCTCTGCAGCCAAAGGAATTCACTAGTTAGTATCCCCTGATTACTTGACCAACAAAACCACATCAAACTAGGTAAACTAGAATCATAAAGATTCTCAAGTACAATACCTGCTACAAAAGATACTACCGTGATAACCCTCAGTGGTTACCCGGCCAGCAACTTCAGTATCTACACAACATAACTAGGGAGTGAGAACTTAACATTCTCAGTAATGGGTCTTCAGTGTACCAGCAAGAAAATTACTATGGACACCACATATTGATAACATATTGTAACCTGCTGTGAGCTCACATAGCCCAAGGAAGGGTCCTGAGTTATATGCATATAAACTAGGTCCCTTGAGCCCCGCGCGGCTTGAGAGACCTCTCTGCTTAACCTTGTCCTTGACCTAGACTAAGCCATCATGCCTTGTCCTCTAGCAAGCAAAGCTTGCCAGCCTAACTAGCGATAAATCACCAGTTGAACAGCCTTGAACCTATTCTACCTTTATGTTCTCTGTAGTCCCCGGCCCCGCCCAATTATGGTACCGCCCAACTTCTTGTAGGGACTATTTAAACTAGCCATAAGGCCTCCTTGTAGACTAGATGAACAAGGTTTCACCCAATTGCAACCTCATCAATGGCTACGACACGGCTAGGTGGTCCAAGGGTTCTAAACCTTTCACCTGAGCTAGTGGTACTTAGTTATGGCTCATTAATATCAACCTATTTTCCTTGCTTGTTGCACAAGGCAACAGTAAATTACCTTCATAAAACTCAAGGAAACTCCTACATCTTGTGGGACTTTTGGAGGGTTAGTCTCGGAGTACCCCACCCACCGTAATCCTTAGACCCCAAGATACCAAAGCAGCTGTTGTTAGTGTTTGTGCCCAAAAGCCAATCATGAGATGATTTTATTTTTTGCACAATGGAGTCATGATATTTTATTAAGGCATTAACCCAGCAATTATGTTTGTTGTTTTGTTTCTTGCGTAACTTAACAAACATAAATGTAACCCTAAAATAATTATATTTTCAAACGTCTCTGGTCTAGCATTATTGTGGAGCGAGTCAATAATACATAACGACTAGCATACATAACGACTAGCATATGTGGATACTAATATGAGATGATGTAGTCTACATAGGGTACAAGTTGGAGAACTTGTGTACTCTACTGGCCTGGCCCACTATGAGAACACTACCCTGGATCGTTATATGAGTGTCATAAGTGATTCTCATAGTGATCATGGTATATGTAGTCCTTCAACCTAAGATCATCAAGGTTCCCTACATGTGAGTCACATACTTTGATACTTTCCTTTGTTGCTCGTAACTGAGTGAACTTGAAGGAGGTCATTGGGTATGTCACATATCATGCGGAGGGATTTGTATGATCAAGATGGGATTTGTCCCTCCTATGTAACGGGAGTGATATCTTCGGGCCCCTTGATAGAGTGACACTTAGAAAATGCATGGCCATGCTCGGATGAGTTGATATACGATATCAATGTCATCAGCTTAAGTTAGTCTACTCGGTAATCAAGAAACCAAAGATTGGGCTATACGAGAGTGACACATTCCATGTCTCGTGCTTAGTCTTGATATCTTGGACAAAGGGACAATGGCATATATCAATGATGATCATAAAGTTTTAGTCGAATCATCGACAATCTTGTCACTTTGGGTAGCAATGATGTGTTGCGAGACACCGCTCATTGCTTATGATCATAAATGTAATTTATGATCATTGCCAACATGGCAAGAAAAAAGCCTATTGGGTCGCACACATGAGCTATTTGGATCATTAGAGTTGCATGGGCTAATTATTTGGGTTAAATTTTTACTTTAATTTCGTCTTAATAATGGGCCAAAAAGTTTGAAACCATTATTAATCCCAAAATTAAAGCTTAATTTGATTAGGGCTTTGAAACCCAATAGGCCTGGAAGTTGAGTTTCACTACAAAAACCAAATTTTAAGTGAGAAATTCATAGGTCTCCTTGGCCTAGCCTCCCAAAAAGGACAACCGCACTCTTCTCTTCTCTTGCAATTCCTGGAAGGACGCAAGCTAGCACTGCGATCGCAAGAGAAACGCATTTGCCGTGACTTGGTGGAAGCGTGGTGATCCCGAGAGGCCTGTGTGGATACCATAAAGAGCTTCAACACGTGTCAATTGTTCATGTTTTGTGATTCGACTCTACATTTAGGTGAGAGATCTCAACCTAAAATTAGTATGAAAATTTTTGAACACCCGTTTGCCCCATTTTACTTGGATCCTTGAGGGTTTTCGATTAAATTCTGCTGCCTGTTGGGTTCCCGAAATCCACCAAGAACCCCCTTAGGTCTCACCTTGATCATCCTAGCAAAATGTGAAAAATTCAGCCATTTTGTCGGTGGCGATGCGTCGCCACAGTTGGTAACGTTCTGCCACATTTTTCCTGAATTAGAGACACATCGCCACAGTTTGTAACACGCTGCTAATTTTTCCTTGGATTGGTGATGCGTCGTGGGCCTCGACTTGTAATTGGCGACGCGTCGCCAATCTAGGTTTCTGCGGAATTTTCATGCATTTTGCTACTATTAACTTTGGACACTTAGCAGACATAGTAAACGTGCTTGGAAAGCCTCCAAATTTCACACACACATAGACCATGTTGCATAGAACATAACCAACTATCACAAGCCAATCTATGATGCTCTATAACATCATCCAAATCCTCTCAAACTTCACAGTCCACCAGAATTCAACCAAAACCTCTAATCAATGCTATAGCTAGAATCACTCAAATTCTTCAAGCAAACTCAAGCTAATAGCATTAATTGAACTTCAAAACATAACTCCCTTACCCTAACTCTAAGTAACAAGCATGAATCAAACTCTTTTCCAATCCACTAAGCTCAATAAAGTGTTAATGAAGTTCCAAGCAAAAACATAAGCACTAAGCATCAAAATCATGCTTTTTAACCAAAACCCAAGCTCCAAGCCAACTAATTAACATGAATTCAATCAAGAACACAATGGTTACCTTGTTCTAAAAATAGGAGATGGGAGAAAATACTCTTCCAAGCTTCAAAACCATGCTTTAATGCTTGAAATGAGCTCCTCCTAGCTTATATACCTTCGACAGCTCTTCTTGGCACCAAGAAACTTGGATTGTGAGGTGAATTTGAGGGAGAAATGAGAGTGGAGAGGAGAGGATGAACACGAAAATATGGCAGCCATCCCTCACTTTCCCCTTCTTAAAACCCTCACTTAACCTCCAAGCCACCAAAGTATTAAGCTTGTTACAATTAAACCCCCATCTTTTGGTAACATAGTCATTCTTGAATAAATTCTTGTTCATTTCTTCAAGCTCGAGTTAAGGTTGAAATTTAAGTTAAAAAAACTCATTTTAACTCCTCGAGACTCATCCCAGCTATTTAGAATGCAAAATTATCATTTTACCCTATAAACCCTCGTTTAAGCCCTTAAATTTTTCGGAACTTAGTAAGCTTTGCTAAACTTCTCTATTCTTGATATGTGTGGTGACACTGTGAAACTTTAGGGTTTCTAAACTTTTAATTTATAGAAAACACTGGTTTACCCTTGTTCCTCAAACATGTTTTCCACTAGAAGGGCCATAACATCTATGATTGACGGTTTACTTCAGGCTATTTGTGTATTCATGGGAGGAAACTTGGTGTCCTGGAAAAGCAAGAAACAAAGTATTGTTGCAAGGTCAAGTGATGAATCTGAGTGTAGGGAAATGACATATACTACATGTGAGCTAGTTTGGTTAAGGCATCTTTTGATGGAGTTTGGTTCTACATACTTGTCTCACATAGAATTAATGTGTGATAATCAAGTAGCTATTCATATTGTGTCTAATCCTGTCTTCCATGAGATAACCAAATATATCAAAGTTGACTGCCGCTTTGTTCATAAGAAGCTTCAAGAAGGCTTGATCAAGACCTCGTATGTCAAATCAGAAGATTAACTTGCTGACCTATTCACTAAAGCTTTAAAAGGGTCTAAAGTAAAGTTTATATGTGACAAGCTTGGAGCTTATGATATGTATGCTCTTGCTTGAGGGGAAGTATTAAGGAAAGTCATGTGTATTTTAGGAATGTAATATTCTTTCTTTATTCCTAGAAATTATATTTCCTTGTATTCAACATTCATATATTATATAAAGGTTTTGTGAGGGTCTTGTTATAATTAAGCCTTTGGTTTCTCCTCTTAATATTCTCTAACAAAGAGAAAATTTGGGCCCAAAATTCATATATCAATTGGTAAGCCTTAGGAGATGCTAGCATGAAGTTCTTCTACATTGCCATTAAACAAAAGAGGAGTAGGAATTCTATTTGCCTGTTAAAGGATGAAGTCCAAGGAACATGGTTGATGGATCTGGAAGGTATTAGGGCCCACATTGTTAGGTCTTTTGCTTCTAGCTACAAAGTTCAGGATCAGCCGGATGAGAATATGCAGAGGTTTGTTTGTCAATTCATCAAGAGCTGTCTTGATCAAAATCAGCAAGAGATTTTACTTAGGCCTTTCTCTGATGGTGAAATTCATCAAGTTCTCTTTCGATTAGCAAATTTTAAGGTGATAGGGCTTAATGGACTACAGCCCATAGTGTTCAAGAAATATTGGGCTTTTATGGTATGATCTATCTTTATGGCAGTTTAATCGGTAGTGGAGGGTCATTTCCTACTTAAGGAAATCAATTGAACGTACATAGCATTGATCCTGAAGGTGCAACATCCAGAATCTATCTAGGACTTCCAACCAATAAGCATGTGTAACACAATTTATAAAGTCATTTCTAAACTTCTAGTTAACAAGCTAAAACCTCTACTCGGCCATTTGGAATCTAAATATCAAACTACTTTAATCCTAAGTTGTACTTTTTTTACATTATCATCATTGCCCAAGAGTTGTTGCATGTGATAAAAAGCACTAAAAAATCTAGTGGCCTGAGTACTTATAAGGCAGCCCTGAAGTTGTACATCACCAAGGCATATGATTGGAGTAGGCCATCATGAAGTTTTTCATATTACATGTTTTTGTTGGTGTTATCTTCAATGAATATAAGAAATGAACTTTCCGTGGGCATTAGCATGTTACATCTGTCAATCAGTGAAATTGGTATTTACTTATAGTTCACTATTATGCGTAGGTGTATAGTAAGACATAATAGGTTCAGAACCCATTAGTGGTTTTAATTACCAAATGTTTAAGGGTGGTGAGACATGGAGGAATCCTCTGATCTTCGCCATGTATCTTTTTATTCTATTGTGAATGAATCTTGTCCCAGTCGGTTTGCTGGATTTCATCTGCAATAAGTCGTTGGGAAGCTTGCCAGGTCCTTCTTAGATGGCTAGCTGTAAAGGGCTGGACACGCCGGACTCATCGGTCCCCTTGACAGGAATACCCTGTAGTTGAGAACTAGATATTATATTGTATGGGATCAATAAGTGTCTAAGTCGACCATTGACTTAATTCCAGCTCTAATTTCATATATATAATCTATAATTTAATAAATAAATTGACTAATTTGCCTATGACTAAAACTCACCCTAACTCTTGAAAACTCACCTTTGTTGCCGTCGCCGCCGTCTTCTCCTCCGATGAACCACCACCGCCGCCACTGCCATCTCCTCCTCCAATGACCACCTCCAGATCTTAGTCATCATATCTCACAGTTTCTCGGTTCCGTTAGTGATCTCGGTCGGATCTCGTTGTCACCCGCCGGATCTAATCGTCACCCGCCGGATCTCGTCGATAACCTCTTCGGAATCTTGGATCTCGTCGATCACCTGCTGGATCTTGTCGTCACCCGCCGGATCTCGTCGATCGGCTTTTTGACCGGATCTAGTCGATCGGCTGCCGGATCTCGTCGTGCCCCGCCGGATCTCATCGTCACCCACCGGATCTTGTCGATTGGCCGCCTGATCTCATCGTCACCTGCCGGATCTCGTCGATCACCCGTCGGATCTTGCTTCTGATCGTTTCCTCCAAGTGTGTCCTTGTTGCTTCCGAACAGCAAAAGTGTCTGCAATAAAATGTAAATGTGTCTAATATAATATGTGGAAGTGTCTACAAAGTTATATAAGACAAATTATTGTAAGGTTAAATTAAAAGTGTCTAAAGTTATGAGAATAAGTATCTAATTGAAATATTCTAAAATGTCTAAATAAATATGTAAAAGTGTCTGAACAAAAAATGACAGAATTGCTGAACAAAAAATGACAGAATCAACTTGAGAATAAGTGTCTAATTGAATATTGTAAAATGTCTAAACAAACATGTAAAAGTGTCAGAAAAAAAAAATGACAGAATTGCTGAACAAAAAATGACAGAATCAACTTGTGAACAATTTATTATATTTAAAATATAATAAAAAAAGTATCTGAATCTATAAGTAAAATTGTCTAATTAAATATTGAAAAATTTCTAAAGAAATATATAAAAGTATCTGACTAAATAACTTATGAAAAAATTGTTATCTTTAGAAAATAAATGTCTGAAATAATTAAAATAAGTGTCTGACTAAATATATAAAAATGTTCAAATCAACATATAAAAGTGTCTAAATATTTAAAGAAATGTTCAAATAAAGGTATATAATTCAATGTCTAAAAAAGTGTCTAAATTAAAAATTTAAAAATATTTAAAATACAATAGAAAAGTGTCTAAACAATAACAAAAGTGTCTACACAATAACAAGCAAAAAAATTTATTTCTTTTTGGAAAACAAAGAAGGCTTTCATCTGCCTAGTGCCTCTTCTCCATCTCATCATTCTCATCTTTTCTCCGCAGCCCTCCCTTCCTCCAAAGCCGCCACCCTTAGCCACTCTCCCCTCAGCCCACCCTCCCTCCCCACCCATTCCCCTCGCCCGTCTGCCTTGTCAGCCTTGCCTCATCATTCCCCTCACCTCACCGTTCGTGGCTCCTCGGTTTCCTTGCCATTCCCCTCACCCGGATCTCGCGATGGCGTTCGTTTCTCGCCATTCTGTCGGTCACCGTTCCTCTACCTTCTGGATCTCGCGATCGCCATTCGTTTGTTGATTTCTTTGCCGTTGCTCGGTGTTTGGCATTCCTCGACCTCACCGGCGTAAGCACGAGCAGCGGCAACGGGCTTGGAGTATGAGTGAAATTGAGGGTCACGAAAGAGATTCGTGAAATATTGAAATCTGATTCGCGAAACAAAGAAGCGAAATTCAAACCCCTCGTCCCCGACGCGGTCTACAATTCGCAAAACAAAGACGCCAAATCCGACAGAACGATTCGCGATGTCAAGCAGCAGAAAAGAGGGAGGACTGGGGAATAGCGTTGTTCGAACGAATCGATGGGAGCGTCGGGGACGAGGGCGTTCGATTGCAGAATCCAGAGGGTCTGAGCGGTGGAGGACGAAGCGTCGCTAGGAGTGCAGAGGGCGTTTGAGGAGAGATAAATTTGAGGGCAAAATTGCTAAAATAGCAACTATGATCTAATTAGACATATGTTCATATTAGCCAAGGTACTGTTAAGAGCTGGTTTCACTGTGGATTGCAATTGGCTAGTTGTGTATGTATCCGGATTAAATCCCATGATACTATTTGATTATCCTAGAATATGCAATATGCATGCTCTTCATGCTTTGACTCGGTTTATTAAAACCATAACACATTAGCTTGGCCAAGTAATTCCTACACAAAAATAAGTATAAGTAGCCAAAGCATGCAAAATCAACATTTGTGTGAGTTTATTACACATAACAATTTGTGATCAGATTCATACATAAAGTAGACTAATGCCTTCACCTAAGAGCAATCCAAGAGTTGAGGACTCCTCATAACATAGACTATGGAGTCAACTGAAAGTACTATATAAATACAAGCCTCTATTGAGATCTCTTTAACTTGACTCCAACCTTGGATACACGTCCTAATGCTGAGTCTCAAAAGTCGTTTGCCAAGTGCTACTAGGTTCTGCAGCGAAAGAAAGATACTAGTTAGTAATGTTACTTGACCAACAAGCCATCTAAGTATATCATGTAGACTAGAATCATCAAGGATTCTCAAATGCCGTACCTGTACGCACAAAACAACACCACCTCAATAATCCTCAATGATTACCTGGTCCTGTAACTTCAGTATCTACATAACAAAACTAGGGAGTGAGAATTCAACAATTCTCAGTAAGGGGTCTTTAGTGTACCTACAAGAAAATTACTAGCACTGGACATATGATGAACATACGTCAACTTCTTGCAAGCTCACATAGCATGAGGGTCTATTATATGCACATATAACTACCCCATAAAGACCTCTCCTCAACTAGCCCTCCTCACGGTGCATCACTCTGTGCCTAGCTTGTTCTGATCACTAACCCGCTCCTAGCAAGCTGAAGCTTACTAGATGCAATCATGTAGCCTTCCCATAGTCGTTATGTAGGGGAATTATGGGGGAACTTTGTAGACTAGGTCACAAGACCTCTTTGTTGTAGACTAGATGGACAAGGTTTCACGTTGCAAACTCGTGGCTACGGCATGCCTAGGTTGCCAAGGGTTCTAAACCTCTCACTTGGGCTAGTAATACCTTGTTGTGATCATTGCAACATAGTTTCCTAAAACTTACCTTCACTTTGAGTTAATATAATCTAAAAATAGGGCATTTTAAGTGTTTTTAAAGCATGGAGGTGATAGTACTCCCTCTTAGCTTCACGTGGAATCTTGAATCACCCCAATCGGACACCGGAGCAAAAAGTGATGCCAAAAACAAAACCGGGTGTCAAATGCTATCTTGGCGACGTTCTGCCAATTTTTTGAGGTCTTGCCGATGGGTTGTGGGAACTCGTGGGGATTGGCGACGCGTCGCCAAACCTGCAAAATGCCCAGAAAAACTCTGGTTTTGCTGGGCTATGGGGGAACTGATTGGAGACTTCCTACATAATATCAAATGGGACTTCAAATGCCTCCAAATTTCATATACGCATAGAACAGGGTGAGCATGAGGAAGCAACCAAATATCACAAGCCAATCTATGATGTCTTCTAACAGGGGGGGGATCCTCCCAATTCCTCTAGTCCACCATAATTCAACCAAGGACCTTTAACTGGGGTTGGAAATAGCTAGGAACCCCTCAAATTCTTTAAGCAAACTCATACACTATTTATGAACTTTGGACGATTCCTACACATATCAAACATGCATGGAATGCCTCCAAATTTCATACACACATAGAACATGTTGCATAGAACATAACCAACTATGACAAGCTAAGCTATGATGTCTTGTAACATAAATCCAATCCTACCAATTCCTCTAGTCCAACACAATTCAACCAAAACCTTTAACTAATGCCATAGCTAAAACCACTTGAATTCTTCAAGCAAACTCAAACTATTGGCATTAAATGAACTTGAAAACTTACTCCCCTTACCTCCACTCCAAGTAACATGGAAGAATCAAGCTCCCTTTCAACCAACCAAGCTCACCAAAGTTCTACACAAGTCCCAAATCAAAACAATAGCACCAAACATCAAAACTTCACTCTCTAACCAAAACCCAAACTTCAAACTAACTAATAAACATGAATTCAATCAAGAACACATTTCTTACCTCATTCAAAAATAGGGGATGGGGAAAAACATCCTTCCAAGCTTCAAAATCATCTTTCCAAGCTTGAAATTGGCTTCTCCAAACTTATACACCTTGAATTGCACCTCTTGACACCAAGATCACTTGATTCCGAGCTTAATTTGAGAGAGAAATGAGTGAGGGAAGTATGAAAACGTGGTTATGGCAGCCTCCCCCTTCTCTTTCCCTTCTTAGACCCTTACTTAGTATCAAGGTCACCAAGGTTTCAAGTTTAATGCAATTAAGCCCCCCATCTTTGTAACTTAGTCATTCTTGATTAAATTCTTGTCTATTCTTTAAGTTTGAGTTAAGGTTGAAAGTTAAGCTATAAAAATTCATTTTAAAACACTCGGGACTTGTCCCGGCTATTCAGGATGCAAAATTACCATTTTACCCCTGAATTTCATTCAGTGCTTTATCTTTCTCGGAACTTAGTGAACTTTGCTAAACTTCTCTATTCTTGCTATGTAAACTTGAATTAAGGTTCTAAACTTAATTTAAAACACTTTACCTTCCTCAATTACGCCTCCCACTAGAAGGGCCGTAACATTCTCCCCTCCTTCTTGAATTTGGTCCCCCAAATTCCGCTGCAACTCCGGAAAAATACTAGGATACCTTTTCAGAATATCCTGCTCCATCTCCCAGGTAGCCTCTTCCTCAATATGGTTAAACCAAAGGATCTTAACCATCGGAATCCACTTAGTCCACAATTTCTGGACTTGCCTATCAAGTATCTGAATGGGTTTCTCCTCGTAAGTCAAGTCTTCTTGATTGGGTATCACTGAAGGATTAACTACCTGTCCTGGTTCCACTGTGCATTTTCTGAGTAGACTAACATGAAAGACGTTATGCACTTGAGATAAGTTAGGTAGTAACACTAACCGATAAGCAACTTTCCCAATCTTCTCCAATATTTCATAGGGTCCAATATACCTAGGAGCCAACTTGCCCCTTTGCCCAAAACGGCTAATTCCTTTCATGGGCGACACTTTCATAAGTACCTTGTCCCCAACTTCAAAACTTAAGTCTCTTCTCCTCAAATTTACATACTTGGTCTGCCTGTCATTGGCTGCTTTAATCCTCTACTGGATTAACTTAATCTTAGCTGTAGTGTCAGCTATGATTTCAGGTCCAATAACTACCTTATCTGTAGGATCTGCCCAACAATGAGCTGTCATACATCGCCTCCCATACAAAGCTTCATATGGTGCCATTCCAATAACAGTTTGATGACTGTTATTATAAGCAAACTCGATCAGTGGTAAATGCTGATCCCAATCACCTCTGAAATCAATGACACACATCCGTAGCATATCCTCCAAAGTCTGAATTACTCTCTCAGATTGCCCATCAGTCTGAGGATGAAAAGCAGTACTGAGACTAACCTTGCTCCCTAATGCTTCTTGAAAAGCATTCCAAAATCGTGATTTAAATCGAGGATCTCTGTCAGATATAATCTGATCCGGTATCCCATGGAGTCTCACAATCTCTTTGAGATACAACTGAGCTAACTTCTCCAATGTATAAGTGATTCTAATAGGTATGAAGTGTGCCACTTCCTCAGTCTATCAACCACTACCCATATGGCATCATACTGACTCCGGGTATTCGGTAGCCCCACTTTGAAATCCATAGTAATAGATCCCCACTTCCGAACTGGTAGAGGTAAACTCTGAAGTGTGCCTGCTAGTTTTTTATGTTCAGCTTTCACCATTTGACATGTCAAACACTTTGCCACATGTCCTCCTACATCCCTTTTCAATCCTGGCCACCAAAAATGTGTCTTCAGATTTTGATACATCTTACTAGCACCAGGGTGGATATTCAAAGTGTTACTATGTGCCTCCTGTAGGACTTGCTACCTAAGCCCTTCCACATTCGGTACATAAAGATGATCTCCATAATGTAGTATTCCATCCTTGCATCTGAATTCCTTCCTCATAGTGCCAAGTTTTGCTTCTCCTGAAATTTTCTTCAACAATGGATCTTTCATCTGAGCTTCTTTAACTCTAACTAACCAAGCTGACTGCACTTCCAAAACATAGACTAGGGATTTTTCTTGACTTTTCCAAAATTCATGCAAAGCTAAGAAACAGTCCCTTAATACTCCTTCAAAGGAGTCCGTAGCCTGATCTTTAGATAAGATCACAACCGTGTACTTCCAGCTCAATGCATCTACTACCACATCCCTTTACCAGTATAGTACTCAATCGAACAATCATAATCCTTGATGTATTCAATCCATCGCCGCTGCCTCATGTTCAAATCCTTCTGGGTAAATAGATACTTCAAACTTTTACGATTGGTGAAGATTCTGAACGACCTCCCCATCAGGTAATGTCTCCACAACTTCAATGCAAAAATTACTGCTGCTAGCTCAAGATCATGAACAGGATAATTCAATTCATTAAGCCTCGGCTGTCTTGAACCATAAGCAATTGCCTGACTATCTTGCATTAACACTCATCCCAAACCAGAACCAAATGCATCAGTAGAATTTTAAAAGCTCTGTTCAGATCTGGCAAAACAAGTACAGGTGCACTAGTCAATTTCTCCTTCAACTCCATATAAGCTTCTTCACACTTTGGTGTCCACTCAAATTTCTGAGTCTTCTTGGTCAAGGCTGTCAATGGTGTAGCTATCACAGAGAATTTCTCTATAAAGCGTCTGTAATAACCTGCCAAACCCAAGAAACTCCTGACCTCTGTAACTGTAGTTGGTCTCTTCCACTCAAATACTGATTGAACTTTTTCAGGATCAACTGACAAACCCTGAGCACTGATGATATGCCCGAAAAACTGGATCCTCTTGGACCAAAACTCACACTTAGACAACTTTGCATAGTACTGATTATGATTATCCTTTAGCACTTGCAAAATTATTCTAAGGTGCTTCTCATGCTCTGATGTAGACTGTGAATATACCAAAATGTCATCGATGAAAACTTCAACAAACTGATCCAAAAATGGCTTAAAGATCCGATTCATGGCTTCCATAAATACTGCTGGAGCATTCGTCACACCAAAAGGCATAACTGTATATTCATAATGTCCATACCTCATCCTGAAAGTAGTTTTCGGGATATCTTCCTCCTTAACTCTGATCTGAAAATACCCAGACCGAAGATCAATTCTAGAAAACACCTTCGCTCCCATGAGCCTGTCAAACAGATCATCAATTCTAGGAAGTGGATACTTATTCTTAATTGTCACTACATTCAACTTCCTATAATCAATGCACAATCTGAAAGTTCCATCTTTCTTCTTCACAAATAACACCGGAGCTCCCCATGGTGACACACTAGGCCTTATAAAGCCTTTCCTTAGCAGTTCCTCCAACTTCTTGTTTAATTCATCCATCTCAGGAGCTGACATCCTATAAGGTGGTAGTGAAATAGGTTCAACGCCTGGTTGCAGATGGATTGCAAACTCAGTATCCCTTTTAGGTGGTAACCTAGATAACTCTACTGGAAACACCTCAGGAAACTGATTGGCTACTCGAATCTTCTCAAGTTCCTCCTCTATAGCCACTCCATTCAACGAATAATACTCTTCTTCACCAACTATAGGAATGGTATCCATAAGTCTAAGGTGCAAACTCTCAGCACTAGATGCCAATCCTCATGTGCAAGTCACTTTAGCTCCCTGAGCATCAGTAATGTCGACTGAGTGATTCGCACCGTCGATTTGTGCCTTATGCTTACTTAGCCAATCCATTCCCAACACTAGGTCATAAGACCTCAGTTCTATCACCAATAACTCACAACAAAAATCATGGTCGCCTAACTGTAAGGGATACCTAGTAACCACTTCATTGGTCACAATAAAACCCCTCCCCGCAGTTTTGATGAGTCTCAACTCACCCGAGATTTCTCACTGCAATTTAAACTTATCTACCAAGGCAGAAGATATCACTGAAAGAGTAGCTCCCGTATCAAATAGCACTCTAACACTATCGTTCTGAGAAGTAAAACTACCTCGAATGACAGCTAGTTCTCTGGTCACCTGACTCGTCAGGGTGAAAACCCTCGGGTCAACTGCTGCTGCGGCTATGCCAGGCCGATTACCTATGGCAAGGGGTATAGAGGGTAAATTCTAGGGCGGACCTGACATCGGTCGAGCTCTTGGGCATTGCCTCACCCAATGTCCTCTCTGACCACAGATATTGCAAACATCTGTCCCTAGAGTTCATGGTCTTCCACCCTGAAACCGTCTGCATCTAGGACATAAACCTTTCTTCCTTCTCTTGGATGGATCTTGGTTTTCCACCATTGGTCACTTCCCCGCACTCTTTCCTAAGTTGGCTGGTGCAACCTCCACCTTTTTGCTAGGTGCCCTTGAATCTTCAAATTCTTTTTCTAAGGCCAACGCCTTCTGAACCACCTGGCGATAGCTCTTGATATCAACTATCGCCATATACTTCCTGAGTACAGGTTTCAACCCTTGGAAGAACTTCTTAGCTTTCAATTCATCATTGCCCATCATGTATGGAGCATACCGGATAAGAGAATTATAGCGCTGCTCATACTCCCGCACAGACATCTCTCCCTGCATCAGATTCTCAAACTAAATCCTTCTCTGATCCTGTGCAGCTTCACTGATATACTTCTGTCTGAACTTCTTCTCGAAGTCTGACCACTTGATCACCTTCTTCTTGTGCTCTGGGCGAGTACCATTACTTTCCCTCAACAACTCCATCACATCATCCCACCATAGAGTAGCCTTTCCTCCCAGAAAGAAAGGCACTAGAATCATCTTCTGCTCTGACTCATAAGCACCACAAGTAAAAAGTCTGTTCATTCTGGACAACCAGTCCTCCGCTCTATCAGGATCACCTGTCCCATCAAAGCTGGTGGATCAACAGTCTTAAATTTCTCCAACAATCTCATCTAATGTGGAATGTCTCCCCTCCTTGGAGCCTCCATCACCTCTGGTTCTTCTTCCTCCCCATGAACATCATTTCTGTGTTCATAAGCCCTAGGCACTCACTGTTGCTCAGCTTGCCATTCCTGATCCTGTTGTGGGTCATTCTCCTCTTGAGCAACATCTCTATCCTCATAATCTCTAAACATCTTAGTCACAAGGGTGTTCATACCCTGTTCCACTTGGGCCATAGTCTATGTCAACCCCTGTAATACCCTGGATATCTCATCCAGTCTGGCCACAACTAGGTCACTAGAACCTTCACCAGGTTCCCTAGTTCCCCTTGAAGCTCCGGACCTAGTGTCAACCATAGCAACCTGCAATTACAGCCAGACAACATTCCCCAAATGATGGTCAATACTAACTTCCTAGCACTTGGAATTTCCAAACTAGATCTCAGTCTTAGCCTCCAATATCGATAAAATAAGTCATAAGCTCTGATACCAAAAACTGACACGACCGCCAATGCCCCTGCCTAGGAAGCCCTGTGAGAGCTGGTCTCACGGTGGATTCTAATTGGCTAGTTGTGTATGTGTGTGGATTAAATCCCATGATACTAGTTTATTATCCTAGAATATGCAATATGCATGTTCTTCATGCTTTGACTTGGTTTATTAAAACCAAAAAAACATTAACTCGGCCGAGTAATTTTCTATACAAAATAAATAAAAATAGCCAAAGCATACAAAATCAACATTTGTGTGAGTTTACTACACATAACAACTCGTGAGAACATTCATACATAAAGTAGACTAATGCCCTCACCCAAGAACAATCCTAGAGTCGAGGACTCCTTATAACATAGACTATGGAGGCAACTAAAAGTACTGTACAAATACAAGCCTTTACTGAGATCTCTTTGACTTAACTCCCACCTTGGATACATGTCCCAGTGGCGAGTCTCAAAAGTCCTTTGCCAAGTGCTACTAGGCTCTGCAGCCAAAAGAAGATACTAGTTAGTACTGTTACTTGACCAACAAGCCATACCTGTACACACAAAAGAACACTACCATAATAATCCTCAACGATTACCCAGTCCAGCAACTTCAGTCTCTGTTTAACATAACTAGGGAGTGAGAATTCGACAATTCTCAGTAAGGGGTCTTCAGTGTACCTGCAAGAAAATTACTAGGACTAGACATATGATGAACATATGTAAATTTGCTATGAGCTCTCACAGCATGAGGGTCTGATATATGCACATATAACTAGGCCATAAAGACCTCTCCTCAAACTAGTCCTCCTCATGGTGCATCACTCCATGCCTAGCGAGTTCTGATCAGTAACCCGCTCCTAGCAAGCCTAAGCTTACTGGATGCAATCATGTAGCCTTTCCCATAGTCATTGTGTAGGGGAATTATGGTGGAACTTTGTAGACTAGGCCGCAGGGCCTCTTTGATGTAGACTAGATGAACAAGGTTTCACCTTGCGACCTCGTGGCTGCGGCACGGCTAGGCCAACAAGGGTTCTGTGAACTTTCACTGGATTAGTGACATGACGCTGGGGTCGACCGATAATTGGCAACGCGTCGCCAATCTGCAGAAATACAGAAATTGGTGCACTTTGCTGCTATGAACTTTGGACGATTCCTACACATAACAAACATGCATGGAATGCCTCCAAATTTTATACACACATAGAACATGTTGCATAGAACATAACCAACTATGACAAGCTAAGCTATGATGTCTTGTAACATCAATCCAATCCTCCCAATTCATCTAGTCCACCACAATTCAACCAAAACCTTTAACTAATGCCATAGCTAAAACCACTAAAATTGTTCGGGCAAACTCAAGCTATTGGCTTGAAATGAACTTGAAAACGTACTCCCCTTACCTCAAATCCAAGTATCACACAAGAAGCAAGCTCCCTTTCAACCAACCAAGCTCACCAAAGTTCTACACAAGTCCCAAATCAAAACAATAGCACCAAACATCAACACTTCACTCTATAACCAAAACCCAAGCTTCAAACTAACTAATAAACATGAATTGAATCAAGAACACATTTCTTACCTCATTCAAAAATAGGGGATGGGGAAAAACTTCCTTCCAAGCTTCAAAGTCATGTTTCCAAGGTTGAAATTGGCTTCTCCCAACTTATACACCTTGAATTGCACCCCTTGACACCAAGATCACTTGATTCCAAGCTTAATTTGAGAGAGAAATGAGTGAGGGAAGTATAAAAACGTGGTTATGGCAGCCTCCCCTTTGTATTTCCCTTCTTAAACCCTTACTTAGCTTCAAGGTCACCAAGGTTTCAAGTTTAATGCAATTAAGCCCCCCATCTTTGTAACTTAGTCATTCTTGATTAAATACTTGTCTATTCTTTAAGTTTTGAGTTAAGGTTGAAAGTTAAGTTATAAAAATTCATTTTAAAACACTCGGGACTTGTCCCGGCTATTCAGGATGCAAAATTACCATTTTGCCCTTGAATTTCATTCAGTGCTTTATCTTTGTTGGAACTTAGTGAACTTTGCTAAACTTATCTATTCTTGCTATGTAAAATTGAATTAAGGTTCTAAACTTAATTTAAAACACTTTACCTTCCTCAATTACACCTCCCACTAGAAGGCTGTAACAGTGTTGGTTAAGTGTTGTGTTGTGTTTGAGGACTTAGGGGGAATGCTTGATTAATGCTTATGTTAGAGCCCTAGGTTTATACTTGCTCACCTCCTTGGCTCCACTTCGAAAGCCTTCACCCGACTTCTCTTCCTTATTAAGCCGACCCCTTTTCAACATTGGAGAAACCAATTGAGCTTTAAGTTTTAATACAACTCCCTTTAAGGAATTTAGTGGAAGAGGTTGGATCTTTTGGGAAGCCTATGGAAAGACACTCAGTATAAGATTTATTTTGTATGGCATAATCCACCAGTTAAATTGACCATTTTTGTAAAGGTGTGACCCTTCCAAGGTTCCATCGTAAGTAACAAAGCTTTTCCTTCTTTAATCACCATTTCTTCTTTTGAAGTTGAGCTAGTGTATCCTCGAAACTCATGTGTGGTGATTGGTTGACATTGTAGTTTCTTTGTTTTGCTGTGTTTAGTTTTCATTTTTTCTAGGTTAGGCAAGCTGAGGACACGCTTAGGTTTAAATTTGGGGGAGTTCTTAAGTGCATAATTTAGCGATCAAAGATGTTGACCTGTTGGCAACTTTGACATCCATTAGCTTACATTTCTTGCACTCTCTCTTAGTAATTTCTTATCTTGCTTGGCTTAATGCAAGTTGGATTGCATAGCGGATGTAGCGGTTTGGAGCGGGATCAAGAAAGACGGAATTTAGACATGCAAATTAAAGTTGAAGAAATACGTGCTGGCTGTTAGTGTTGTGCCCAAAAGCCAATCATGAGATGATTGTACTTTTTGCACATTGAGTCATGATATTTTATTAAGGCATTAATCCAGCAATTATGTTTATTGTTTTATTTCTGCATAACGTAATAAACATAATTGTAATCCTAGAATAATGATATTCTCAAACATCCCTAGTCTAGTATTATTGTGGAGCGGGTTGCAATAATACATAACGACTAGCATATGTGGAGACTAACATAAGATATGTAGTCTACATATGGGTACAAGTTGGAGAACTTGTATACTGGACCGATGGCAATTATGCTTACTCTTGGCCTCAATTTAATTCCATGGATCAATGAAGCCCACACTTGCTCACGGTCTCACATGCACCATTAAAACCATGTGTTCACTTGGCACTTAAGTTACTTCATGGCCTATAATGCCATGCACAAGTCAAACACAAGTCCCAAATGTGTCAGTTTTCCCAAAACAAAACCAGCCAAGTAACTAGTGTGAGTTCTAGTTAGTCTAACTAAAGTAATGATGATTACTACCTTAGTGGAAGACATGACATGACTAGTTATCATTGTTGTCTCCCATAATTTGGTCTAGAATTACCATTAACCCTTGCATAGTTTTGCATGGCCAAAAACATCACCGCACACTTTGTAGTTTTAATTGCACCACCAAGTTAAGTGTGCAATTTGGTCCCCTTTCTTTGTTTTCTGTCAGTTTTTCCATAGTCCAGTCTTTGTGTGCAATTAGGCCCTCAAAGTTACCAGCTTTGCACATACATCACTGTACTAGTTTCCACTAGACCTTTCCATCCTTCGCTTTAATGTTCATTGGCCTAAGCCACGCACTTAGGAGGTGAGCCTAACAAAGTAAGAACTTAGAAAAAATGCATGGCCCTGCTCGGATGAGTTGATATACGATATCAAGGTCATCAGTTTAAGTTCGTTTACTCGGTAATCAAGAAACCAAAGATTGGGCTATACGAGAGTGACACATTTAATGTCTCGTGCTTAGTCTTGATATCTTGGACAAAGGGACAATGGCATATATCGGTGATGATCATAAGCATTTAGTCGAATCATCGACAATCTTGTCACTTGGGTAGCACTGATGTGTTGCTAGATACCGCTCATTGCTTATGATTATAAATGTGATTTATGATCATTGCCAACGTGATAAGAGCCTATTGGGTCGCACACATAATAGAGTATTTGGATCATTAGAGTGCATGGGCTAAAAATTTGGGTTTTGGTTTCACAATAATTTCGTATTAATAATGGGCCTAAAAGTTGAGCCATTATTAAGCCTGAAATTAAAGCCTAATTGGATTAGGGCCTTTGAAACCCATTAGGCCTGGAAGTTGAGTCTCACTATAAATACAACTTCTAGTGAGAAATTCGCAGGTCTCCTTGCCCTAGCCTCCCAAAAGGACAGCCGCACTCTTCTCTTGCAATTCTTGGAGGACGCAAGCTTAGCACTGCGAGCGTAAGAGAAACGGATCTGCCGGGACACAGTGAAAGCGTGGTGATCCCAAAAGGCTCGTGTAGATACCATGGAAGATGAGCTTGAACACATCAACTGTTCAAGTTTTGTGATTCGACTCTACAGTTGAGTGAGAGATATCAACCGAAAATTAGGTATGAAAATTTTCGAACACTCGGTTTACCCTGTTTCACTTGGATCCTGGAGGGTTTCGGTTAAATTCCGCTATGCTGTTTGGCTCCCGAAACCCAACATTATATACCATAAATATTGAGTTTAAACTCTAAATCCTAAACATAAAACCAAAATCCTAATGGTAACTCTAAACCTTAATACCCTGAACTATAACCTTAACCATAAACCCTAAACCCTTAAACCTTAACTTTAAAACTCTAAATCCTAAACCTTAACACTTAATCATAACCTTTTCCCTAAACCTTAATTTTTTTCTTTCAGTATCTTTCACATTTAGTAAGTCTTATATTGGGAGTTTCCATATTTAGTAATTTCCATTTGACTAAAATATTTAGTAAGTCTCATGTTTAAGGACTTCTAGATTTAGTAAGTCTCATATTTGGATTTTTTCAAAACAAGTAACTTCCATATTTAGTAAGTTTAATGATTTTGGTAGGCGATTGCCAAAGGGCAACATTAGTCCTTGAAATTTCATTTTAGCCAACATAATAATTACAAAAATAGTCCCTGAGCTTTCCAAATATTTTCATTGTTACCATTTTTTTTAATTTTGTAGTGTAGTCGCTAATAGTGAACTAGGCATTCTATAGTAAAAGTTAAGAACTGTAGCAAATTCTTCGGAATATGAATGTAGCAAAATTATCATATGTGTATCTAGGTGACTGCTGGATGAGGGTTGGGTAGCTGGTAGGGTGGCAATTAGGTGACTGTCAAGGTTTGAACAACCAAGTATTATAAAATATTATAAAAATGTTAGATAAGCTAAATATTTACTAAAACAAAATTAAGAATGTTTTTATTAAGTTTTTAATTAAACATGATAAGAAAAAAGAAAGTAAACTTGATCAAATTGCACGGAAAATTAAATTATTTAATTTATTTTTTAAAAAAATCTGAACAAAAAAAAATTGAACCGATTTAGTCATTTCAGCCCATGCACTAGTAATCTGAGTAAACCCAATGGGTCAAACTGAATTTGGTGTAAAACTTGAATAACCCAACCTAAAGTTAGCCAATACGAAAATTGACCTAATTTATATTTCAATTAAACCTAAATAAACCAAGCCCCCTAAACCCTAAATCTACTCAACCCGAAGTCAACATGAACACAAATAACCCAATCTAACCTAAATTTATGCTAATCCGATTAAACCAAAACCTGAATGGTTTGACCTGAATCGACCAATTCAATTGCCATCCCTAGGGATCTTCAAGCTGTTTGCAACTAAATCCTATAAGAGGCTTCAAGATGACTGTCAATGATGGTCATATTGGTTAGGTTGCAGTCCCTTCATGAGTTTCTTTTATGAGTAGCCATATGGTGTGCTTTGTGCACCACCTATTACAGCCCTCATAATGGATATGTTGGTGAGCAAGATAAGTTTATAAATCCTTAGTTTAAATGCCCTAATTAGAGGTGAATTAGCAAAATCAAGTAAGTTGTTTAAGGTTTAGTGGGTTTCGGGTAGTTTATGGAACTAGGTTTACCCGAGAGCAAAATGGTAATTTTTTTACCTTAGAGGGTTGGGGCGGATCACAAGATAGAAATCATGTTTTCAAAATAAAAAATCAAGTTAATTAAACTTTGCTTAAGTGCTTAATCCCTAATTCCTATTTGGGGAAGGGCAAATTTGCAAAACTTGGAAAAGTTTTTGGAGAGGGAGCATTTGTGTATAAAAACTTGTTGGGAAAGGGGTTTTACTCATCCCTTCCTTCTCATTTTCGTAGCTCACTCTCTCCCTCTCCATGTGTTGATCAAATCTTCACAAAATCATGGATTCTTAGCAAAATTGGAAGGTTGTCATGGTGTCTAAGCAAAAAGAGGTTTGTTTTGCACATTTTTTTCATGGTTTTGAGGCTTTTGTGGTGCTTTTTTGGCTTTGGCATGGTTTATGCATGGGATAATCTTTTCCCCTTAATGTTTTCTTGTTTGTTTAGCTCAATGAAGTTTGGGTTTTGTTGAGTTATTTTAATTTAGAGCCATAAGCCTTGCTTTGGTTTGGAACTTAGGAAAAACATAGTGGAACCTTGGTGCTTGGACTTTGATGCTTGTGGTGCTTGGTTGTTGCTAATTCAAGGTTAATTGAGGTAAGGTATTCATAGTTTAGGCCATTCATAAGTTGCTGATGGTGGACTAGTAAATGGTGTTGATTGGTGGATCCGAAGTTCATGCTGGGCTAGTGCATTTGTTTTGCTTGGTTTGATGCCTATGTGCATTGCAAGAATGGTATGGATCGTGTATTGTACCCTAGGATGCTGTTGGGTTTCGGGAGCCAAACAGCGCAGCGGAATTTAACCGAAACCCTCTAGGATCTAAGTGAAACGGGGTAAACCGGGTGTTCAAAAATTTCATACCTAATTTTCGGTTGAGATCACTCACTCAACTATAGAGTCGAATCACAAAACCTGAACAGTTGCGTGTTCAGGCTCTCTATGGTATCCACACGAGCCTCTCGGGATCACCACGCTTCCACCACGTCCGGGCATATGCGTTTCTCTTGCGCTCGCAGTGCTGGCTTGCATCCTCCAAGGAATTGCAAGAGATGAGTGCGGCTGTTCTTTTGGGAGGCTAGGGCAAGGAGACCTACGAATTTCTCACTTAAAAGTTGTATTTATAGTGAGACTCAACTTCCGGGCCTAATGGGTTTCAAAACCCTAATCCAATTAGGATTTAATTTCGGGCTTAATAATGGCTCAACTCCTTGGCCCATTATTAATACGAAAATAAAGTGAAACCATAACCCAAATAATTAGCCCATGCACTCTAATGATCCAAATAGCTCTATGTGTGCGACCCAATAGGCTCTTGCCATGTTGGCAATGATCATAAATCACATTTATGATCATAAGCAATGAGCGGTGCCTAGCAACACATCATTGCTACCCAAGTGACAAGATTGTCGGTGAATCGACTAAACCTTTATGACTATCACCGATATATGCCATTGTCCCTTTGTCCAAGATATCAAGACTAAGCACGAGACATGGAATGTGTCACTCTTGTATAGCCCAATCTTTGGTTTCTTGATTACTGAGTAGACCAACTTAAACTGATGACTTTGATATCGTATATCAACTCATCGGAGCATGGCCATGCATTTTCTAAGTCTCACTCTATCAAGGGCCCCGAAGATATCACTCCCGTTACATAGGAGGGACAAATGCCATCTTAATCATACAAATCCCTCCGCATGATATGTGACATACCCAATGACCTCCTTCAAGTTCACTCAGTTACGAGCAACAAAGGAAAGTATCAAAGTATGTGACTCACATGTAGGGAACCTTGATGATGTTAGGTCGAAGGACTACATATACCATGATCACTATGAGAATCACTTATGACACTCATATAACGATCCATGAAGTGTTCTCATGGTGGGTCGGTCCAGTACACAAGTTCTCCAACTTGTACCCATATGTAGACTACATATCTCATATTAGTCTCCATATATGCTAGTCATTATGTATTATTGCAACCCGCTCCACAATAATACTAGACTAGGGACGTTTAAGAATATCATTATTCTAGGGTTACAATTATGTTTATTACGTTACGAAGAAACAAAACAACAAACAAAATTGCTGGATTAATACCTAAATAAAATATCATGACTCAATGTGCAAAAATACAATCATCTCATGATTGGCTTTTTGGGCACAACACTAACAGTTACCACTCTGAGGAGCTATGCATGTTCTGTGGGCCATTAGAACAATGCTCACTATATTACCGAAGTGGCTCTCTTGGTCTTTGTGCAAATATATGTATATTGGCTAAACCATAGCACACATATTTACATTTATGTACACTATGGAAGTTAAGAAGGAAAACACTGGCACAATTCTTAGTTTTGGCTTCCACACATTAGGCAATCTTGTTAGTTCTAGTGACCAGCCACTTCACCTGTAACTTCCATTAATAAAATGTATCATTCTAGCCATGTAACCCCCTGTTTTATTTGTTTCATTATCAAGTAGAGACTTAAAGCAAACCAATGAATTTTTTTTTACATCAAAAGCCCACCTATGGACCAAATTATGGATTTTTTAAGTTGGTTACCAAATTCTGGCAAAATAAACAGTAACTTAGCCACCTTTGGAATGTCATATCTTTGGCTATAGGGCTTCAAATTTAGAAATTCAAAATTACAGTTCAACCTCTATATGTGCTCTAGGTGTGGTCAAAATTTCATACCAATATTCCTTCTACACAGGGAGTTATGGAACTTTAAGTGCAGAGTCAAAATTCTGGTCACTTTATGACCATTTTGCCCATACAAAATTTCATAAGATTCATACACTTCATTTCCAGGTGCAAAACCAACATGGGCAGGTTCTTACATGTCTTAAACACTTGGGAAAGTCATTCCCCTGAATTTAGAGGCATTCCATAAACATTAAACATAATTTTCTTTGGAACAGCTAATGAGTTGCAAAATGGACAGAATTGAACATTCAACCTCAAACATCACTTTATTGCTTCATATATCATCCATACACCATCCATAGTGTATTTACATGCATAGATGCATCATACATATGTCCTAGCTTAGTTGGGTATGTACACTAGCTTCTTGGAGAGCCTTACAACCACAATGCACTCCAGAAACTTCAAAAGACAGCTGCTGCATAAGGCAGAAAGTACCAACACTAAAATTAGCAAATGTGCTCTAAAAATCATGAAACACTCTAGTTTAATACTAGACATATTGAAGTTCATGTACCTGAAATTTCACAGGAAAAATCAAACTAGAACTATTAGTTTGAACATTCTCTTTCAGGTGTTCCTGAAAATGGACAGAAAGGGGAGTAAGCTCTTTGTAAAGAACTTAGTAAGGGCTTTCAATGTAAAGTATTCCATAGCAACGTACCACCTGAAATCCAAAGACATAAAAACATACAAAAACAACACATACACACAAATATGGCAACCATATGCACCAACAAACACAGCAACAAACACATGTAATGCTGGCAGCAATAACACATTAGGGTTAGTCCATAATCATTCAATAAAACAATGAGATATCACTTTAGTAACACTATGGAAGCCCTCCTCAAGCTTTTTCTTGGTCTTAGGAGTCTTTTAGGTCTTAGTTAGTACTAACTTGGGCTCTAGAAACCCTTCTTTCTTGCTGCCATCTTTAGCATGGTAACACTAAGGCCGAAACCTTGCCATGCTTCTTTCCCCTTAACCCATACTTGGTTCCTTGAGCTTTTTGCTCTCTTCCAAGCATGGTCTTAGCTTCATGGATGTTTGGAAATACAGGAAAAAATCCAAGAAACTTTAGAAAACCCTTACCTTTTGCTATGAAATCTGAAAACCCAAATAGAACCAAAATTAGGTTTCCTTGCACTCTTTGATGTCTTCTTTGCTTTTTGTTGCTTCCTCTTGTTTTCTTAATGTATGGTGGCTATGGAAGATGATGTAAGAGCTTAAGGAAGAGGTCTTAGCTGCTGGAGGCTGAAATTTAAGGAAAATGGCAATCAAATAAATATTTTTCTTCATTTATACATCATTTTGACCAAGGTGGCATATATGCAAAATTTTGAAACTTTGGCCAACACTTGGATAGATTATTTCCAGCATTTTGGCTGGAAAAATGAAAGATTTTGGAATCTTTTAACCTTGTCAAAAATCATTTTGACTTTAGGCAAAAATTTGGACACTTAGATCCTTAGTTGGCATTATGTCATAATTGATCAACTTGCCTTTTTAAGCACTTTCGTCCCCAACAATATCCTTAATTCCATCCATGTCCTTTTTTCATAATTCCATTCATGTCCTTCCATAGTCATCTTTAGAGATTTGTGCAATTGAGTACCCAACTTTTGTAACCTTACAATTTAGTCCAAAGGTTACTTGAAAATTAGGCGATGTGCCAATGCTTTCTTAAGGACCAAGCTAGCATTTTTTTTTCCACTTAAGGGGGTGTATATTGAATACTTTACACTTCACAAATCATACACTATGGTGAAAATTAAAGCACATAAGTTTAAGTCCTTATGCTCTAATTTTCCCATTTTGTGAAGGTGGTAACATAGGAAGTGTGTTTTGTAGGTTTGAGGCAACTGGAGGCATCCCTAGTAAGTGTGGTAGCCTTTAAAGGCCTCCCTTGGTGCCTATGGCACCATTTATTGGTACAGGGCGTGAATCGCTAGTGTTTTAGCACCCAGCTTGGTGCTACGAATTACCTCGACACTGCGATGCTAGAAGATCCTTAGGAGTACCTGAGGTAATACTACTAAGGCATTGTAGTGCCACTGGTGGTAGCCTAGTGTTAGAGGCTTGTTAATGGGGCTTTCTAACTTTGTAAAGGAGGGCTCTAGGGGAGGGCCAAAGGGGCGCCTAGGGTACCAAAGAGGCATTCTAGGAATTTTGAAACCTCTCTATGAGCTAAGGGCTTCCACGAGATTTTACGGGATACAAGTGCACCCATAGGGGAAGCTAGCTCAATTGGCCACAATTGTACATCATTAGTAAGGGTGTAAGATTTAGTACAATCAAAAGCCCAGTCGGGACTTTGGGCTTGAGGTTATAATGTGGAAACATTAGTGCACCTAGATGAGGTTCGTTGAACCTAGTGGATTTGAGACCACCTATGAAAGTGCCACTCCATTGTGGTGAACCAAGTAATGGTTGATAGGTGTGTGCCTTAAGTGAAGGTCTTAGTGCACTTGTAGCCTAGGCAAAGTTACTTAAGGCACAAGTGAGAACTTAGTGCACTCTTGATAATGTTTTAAGGTGGAAGGTTATTACGCAAGTGACCTAGGCAAGCTCAATAGCTTGAGGCATTATGTGGAGGCTTAGTACACCTAGTGAGTTCCTTTTAACTCAAGTGAAGTGCATCTGCCATGGTCACTTGTACAACAATCAAGGGAAGGCTAAATGGTGAGCTAAGCTCACATTATCGATAAGCTAAGGCTTGCTAGAAGTGAGTTAGAGGGCAAAAATTGCTATTGGTGTGTTCGTAGTTCACACAAACTTTTCCCGCTAAGCTCACATTATCGATAAGCTAAGGCTTGCTAGAAGTGAGTTAGAGGACAGAAATTGCTATTGGTGTGTTCGTAGTTCACACAAACTTTTCCCACTACACTAACAAATAATGTGGATGTGTCAAATCTCTCTATACTCATAAATATGTGAACTCACAAGGAAGTGTACCTATCATCAAAGTATAGCAGTGGCAAATACCAAGATCATTTTCTCCAAAGAATGGAGGTTGTCTACTGTACTCAACCTTTCTTTATTATCTAATAAGAAATTAAAGATGTTTGTTTAACTAACTACTATGAATTAACTAAAATAACTAATGCAGTAAAAATAAATTATTAACTACTAACTATTGCCCAGTAGGAAAAAAAGTTAAGACCATCAACAATAAGAATCCTCATACTTAGAATTGAATCCCCCTAGAAATCTTTTGTATAGCTTTTACTTCGATTTAATGGGATTATGATTAACTTGGACTATGAAGTACTACCTAATTTAGAATTATTTTTGTTACACTTATCACTATTCTTAAGTCACCAATAAGGTGTTTAGGCCTACTGCGCTTTCTAAGAATGCATTACACATCCTACGACCCACTACTAGGTTTCACCCTAGTCTGGAGGTATTATATCGCACATATGACTCCCGGTTACAACATTATCGATTGTATCCAATAGTGATCCACAACAAATATTCTAAATACAACCTGACACATTTTCATCATCCCACATTGAGTTAATAAGTTAGCTACCATTAATCAATGTATCAAAGAACATTGGATAGATCACAAGAAAAACATAATCATATTAAACCAACAAGTAATCACAATCACAAAATCATGCTAGGGTTCGTCTACTTTAAGCATGGGTAGGGAAAGTTTAGCTCATAATCCCATAAAATAAACACAACAAAATCAAAAGAAAACTAAAAAGAAATTGTCCATCTCTAAATTGCTTCTTGTTACCCACTATGGGGTAGTCCAGTTATGGTGCCAAAATTGTGCATTTAAAATCCTAGGATTGGTATGTCTTGTAGGCCATCAGAACAATACCCTTAATGTGCATACCCAAGTGGCCCTCTTGGGCACTATGTGAATACATGCATATTGGGCCAACCATTACACACATATTTTCATTTTATGCACATCGTGGCAGAAAGGAACAAAAACACTAGGACAAGTCTTAATCTTGCCTACCATACATTAGGCAATCTTGTTAAGTTCATGTTTCCAGCCACTGCACCCGAACTTCTCTAAAAAAAATGTATTAATCTAGCCAAATTATCAATTAAAAACTTAGAACAAACCAAGGAATTTTGTTTTACATCAATAGCCCAGCTATGGACCAAGTTATGGATTTTTAAAGTTGGTCACAAAATTCTGACCAAATGAACAGTAAATTAGCCAAATTTGCAACATTATAACTTTTTCTACAGGGATCCAAATGCAGGAATTTTAAATCCTAGTTAAACCTCTACATGTTCTCTAGGTGTGGTCAAAATTTCATACCAAGATTCACTCAACACAGGGAGATATAGAACTTTGAGTGGAGGGTCAAAATTCTGTCCACTTTATGACCATTATGCCCATTCAAAATTTCATAAGTGTGCAAATACTTCATTCACAAGGGGTAAGCCCTCTAAGGCTATCCCATACATGTCCAATACACATAGGAATTACATTCTCTTACATATAGCAACTTTATGTGGTCAAAACAGAATTTACAAACAAGCAGCCTATCATTCACACTTAGACAGCTTGTGCACCACCTTCACATACATGGCAAAACCATCCTCAAATGTTCACATACTTGTTCCAAATTTACATGCCTTACATGTACATGAATCCATGAACTACATCATGGCCTCAATTCAGCTAAATACATGCACCCAAGTCACAGGAGATGCTTGAGACACAATGCACTCCAAAACAGGATGCTGGACAGCTGTTGCGTAACACAATATGCATCATCACTAAAAATACCAAATGTGATCCTAAAATCACCAAGATTTCCAGATCATAACTAGACACATGGAAGTTCATGTACCTGAAATTTCAGATAAACAATCAAACGAAAAAGGTCATTTTGAATGTAATCTTTCTGCTGGACCTGAAATGGGCAGATTTGAGGGGCGGTAAGTTTCATGGAGAAACTTAGTAAGGAGAACACTTTAACACTACGGTAATGTAACCTTTAGCAATCAAATGCATCCAAAGGCACTAAAATAAAATAAAACACAGTGCAAATATCCAATATAGAGCATCCAAATGCAGCAATCAAACCCAAACAACAAACACATGTATGCGGCAGCAACAACATTCATTGGTTAGTCTATAAAACATGTAATAAACATAAGTAGATCACTATGGAAGCCATCCTCAAGCATAAGCTTGGCCTTAGGAGAGTTTTAACACTAGTTAGTACTAACTTTGGGCTCTAGAAACCCTTAAATTCGCTGCCATCACTATGCACTTCACACTAGGTCACAAAACCTTCACTAAGTGCACTCCCCTCACTAAGCTTGGTTCATCAAGCTCATGGCTCTCTTCCAAGCTTAGCCCTAGCTCCATGGATGCTTAGAAATAAAGTAAACATCCCATGAGAGCAAGAGAACTCCTTACATTTTTCTGGAAATCAAATAAACCTTAGATAAACCTGAAAACTAGGGTTTATGGTCTTCCTTGATGCTTTGGTTGTCTTCTCTTGCCTTCTCTTGATTTTTTGTAGTAAGGTGGCTATGGAGGGATGTGGAGCAGTTCAAGGAAGATAGCAAGTGGAGGTCAAATTTTTGGAAGAAAATGGGGAGAAAATGATTTTTTTCTAGCTTTATTTCTTTCTTGGTCTTTAGTAATGGCATGTTTGCAAATCTTGCAAACTTTAGGCCACTCTTGGACAAAGTTTTTAACAGCTATTTGGGATGGGAAAATGACAGTTTTTGACATATTTTAACCTTGGTCAAGGGTCATTTTCACCTTTAGAAAAGTTTGGAACACTTAAGCCCTTAAGTGCCCTTAAGCATTGAATGACTAACTTTGCCTCCTTGAGCACTTTGGTCCCCAACAACATCCTTAATTCCATCCATGTCCTTTCTTCATAATTCTATCCATGTCCTTTCCGCACAATCACATCCATGTCCTTTCCATAGTCATCTTTGAAAATTTGTGCAATTGAGTACCCAACTTTTGTAACCTTACAATTTAGACCTTAGGTTACTTGAAAATTAGGCAATATGCCAATGCTTTCTTAAGGACCAAATTATCATTATTTGTGCCACTTAGGGGAGTGTATATTGAATACTTTACACTTCACAATTCATACACTCTGGTCAAAATTAAAGCATACAAGTTTAGGTCCTTATGCTGTAGTTTTCCAATTTTGTCAAGGTGGTAACACTTCTTCTCCAAGAAATCGTTCTTTTTTCTCTATATTTTTCTTCTATTTTTTAGCTCTCTTGGTTTTCCTAGCCAGTCTTTGGCCGCCTTTGGCGCCCTTTTGCTTGTTCTCCTTGAAACCCTTAAAAATAGCTTAAGAAACGCTAACAATATGGAAACACTGGTTGTAACATGGGTGTGTTTGGGTGAACACAATTTGTAACACAGCCACGTTCAAGACTGTGCTCAACTCCTGGGATGTAAAAATTGCAAACTTGAATGACATGGTCAGGAGCATGGGTATGGCAATGAACATGGGCATGTCTGAAGCCATGTTTGAGGTAACATGGGTGTGTACCAAGCCGTGTTTGCTCCAAACTTTGCCAAAACTTGCAATTTAGCTCTAAAGCTTTGCAAAAATCTTTCCTAACCCAAATAAAGCTGTAATATGGCCTAAATATGAAATATAAACCAATTAACCACCATATCATCACAAAAACTCATCAAAAGACAAGCAAATACAAGGAAAAATATACAAAAAGAACATGACTAAATATGAACATATTACTAGACACGAGATAGTATTGTAGGATGACTAGGTAGACGATAAGTCCCAAGGGTCTGAAACACTTTGTGCATAGGTGCTGACACGGCCGTCCTTGGCCCTTGCCCAGGAAGCCCTATGAGAGCTGGTCTCACGGTGGATTGCAATTGGCTAGTTGTGTATGTGCGCGGATTAAATCCCATGATACTAGTTGATTATCCTAGAATATGCAATATGCATGCTCTTCATGATTTGACTTGGTTTATTGAAACCATAAAACATTAACTCGGCCAAGTAATTTTTACACAAAAATAAGTACAAATAGCTAAAGCATACAAAATCAACATTTGTGTGAGTTTACTACACATAACAACTCGTGAGAACATTCATACATAAAGTAGACAAATGCCCTCACCAAGAGCAACCCTAGAGTCGAGGACTCCTCATAACATAGACTATGGAAGCAACTAAAAGTACTGTATAAATACAAGCCTCTACTGAGATATCTTTGACTTAACTCCCACCTCAGATACACGTTCCAGTGGTGAGTCTCAAAAGTCCTTGCCAAATGCTACTAGGCTTTGCAGCTAAAGGAAGATACTAGTTAGTACTGTTCTTGACCAACAAGACAACTAAATATACCCATGTAGACTAGAATCACAAGGATTCTCAAATGTCGTACCTGTACACACAAAAGAGCACTACCACGATAATCCTCAATGATTACCCGGTCCAATAGCTTCAATCTTTGCATAACATAACTAGGGAGTGAGAATTCAACAATTCTCAGTAAGGGGTCTTCAGTGTACCTGCAAGAAAATTACTAGGACTGGACATATGATGAACATATGTAAACTTGCTACGAGCTCACACAGCATGAGGGTCTGATATATGCACATATAACTAGGCCATCAAGACCTCTCCTCATCTAGTCCTCCTCACGGAGCATCACTTCGTGCCTAGCGAGTTCTGATCACTAACCCGCTCCTAGTAAGCCGTAGCTTACTTGATGCAATCATGTAGCCTTCCCTTAGTCGTTATGCAGGGGAATTATGGTGGAACTTTGTAGACTAGGCCATAAGACCTCTTTGTAGACTAGATGAACAAGGTTTCGCCTTGCAACCTCATGGCTACGGCATGGCTAGGTCGACAAGGGTTCTAAACCTTTCACCTGAGCTAGTGGTACTTAGTTATGCTTATTTGCAACATAGTTTCCTTGCTTGTTGCACAAGCAACCATAAAACCTCACAAAACTCAAGGAAACTCTTACATTTTGTGGGACTTTTTGAAGTCTCGGAGTATCCCTGAAATCCTTGGACCCCAAGGTACCCTAAGAAGCCCCTTAGGTCTCACTTGGATCAAGCTAGCAAAATGTGGAAAATTTAGCATTTTTGTTTGTGGCGACGCATCGCCAACTATGGTGATGCATCACCATAGTTGGTAACATTCTGTGAACTTTCGCTGGATTGGCGACGTGTCGCTGGTGTCGACATATAATTGGTGACGCGTCGCCAATATGTAGAAATGCAGAATTTGGCACATTTTGCTGCTATGAACTTTGGACGATTCCTACACATATCAAACATGCATGGAATGCCTCTAAATTTCATACACTCATAGAACATGTTGCATAGAACATAACCAACTATCACAAGCTAATTTATGATGTCTTGTAACATCAATCCAATCCTCCCAAATCCCTTAGTCCACTACAATTCAACCAAAACCTTTAACTAATGCCATAGCTAAAAGTACTCGAATTCTTCAAGCAAACTTAAGCTAATGGCATTAAATGAACTTGAAAACACATCTCCCTTACCTCAACTCGAAATAGCAAGCAAGAATCAATCTCCTTTCCAATCAACCAAGCTCACCAAAGTTCTACACAAGTTCCAATAAAAAAACAATAGCACCTAACATCAAAACTTCACTCTCTAACCAAAACCCAAGCTTCAAACTAACTAAAAAACATGAATTCAATCAAGAACACATTTCTTACCTCATTCAAAAATGGGGGATGTGGAAAAACACACTTCCAATCTCCAAAATCATGGTTTCAAGCTTGAAATTAGCTTCTCCAAGCTTATATACTTTGAATTGCACCTGTTGATACCAAGAACACTTGATTCCAAGCTTAATTTGAGAGCAAAATGAGGGTGAGAAGGCTGGAAATGTGATTATGGTAGCCTTAGTTTCACTTTCCTTTCTTAAACCCTCACTTAACCCCAAAGGCCATCAAAGTATTAAGCGTAATACAATTAAGCCTCTATCTTTATAACTTAGTCATTCTTGATTAAATTCTTGTTTATTCTTCAAGTTTGAGTTAAGGTTGAAAGTTAAGTTATAAAAATTTATTTTAAAACACTCGAGACTCGTCCCGGCTATTTAGGATGCAAAATTACCATTTTGCCCCTGAACTTCGTTTAGTGCCTTATTCTTCTCGGAACTTAGTGAACTTTGCTAAACTTCTCTATTCTTGCTACGTAAACTTAAATTAAAGGCCATAACAGGTGTAGCCTCACACTGTTTAGAGCTCATAGTAGGTTGCATGTTATACACACATACACATGCACACACACACACACACACACACACACATATGTGTCATCAAGGTTTTCGTTTGGAGGTTGAAAGATCCCTTACTGAGAATCATTAATTCTCATTCCCTTAGTATTTATTTTGTAAATTTTTATTTTGTTGAGCCTGTAACTATTGAGGGTTGTTGGGCTAAGCTCATGACCAAGTGTATTATTTTTTTAAATCTTTATAATTCTATATTTGTGGTTTACTTGTTGGCTAAGTTACCATACAAACTCTAGGTTTTTATTTGGCTGATAGTGGCTAGTGAGGCACAAGGCAGGGCTTTTGGAGCTTGTCACTGAAAATTGATCTAACGTGGGAGTTTAGTTATGTATCTTAATAGTTTAATTTTAGTGCATAGTTATTATACACTCATTTGCCTCCGATACACATGGTTAACTAGTTAAACTCTAGAGTCACTTTTAGATGTGAGCACAGTCTTCTCATACTTGGATGTTCACATGTGGTTGATTATGTGTAGTTAATTCCATAGTTAATTTGTATGCTTTGGTGGTTTGTTACTTGGATTTTAGTGAAAAGGCCGGGTATTGTTTTATAGTTTATGTTCATGTTTTATCACTTGTTTTATTACCTATGTCAAACCATAACTCATGCAAGATTACATAGTAGGTTAAATAACTAGAAGTGTGAAGGTTTTAACTAGTGTGCATGTAATCAATTAGCTAATTGTGACTAATATAGGACACATTCCTATAGTTTTCCTTAGCAGGGCCACAAAGGGGCCGTGATAGTTGGTAGTAGAGCTCAGTCACGGTCATTGGAGGCTAGGAACTAAGATGTAGTGGATTGTTCATGTGCTAGCATAGTTTGTACTAGCTAACATTTGTGAGTTTTCATCTGGCTTTGGTAGCAGGTTGCAGTGGTGAAACTAGGACAGGTGCAGTTTGTATGCTAAGGGTCTATGAATGGATCTTAGCGGTCTAGTGTGGTAACATTAGGGCAATTGTTTTGGCTTGCTCCAAGATAGGTTGATACCTTGGTGCAAGTAGTTGGGATGTGACCACCATACTAGGAAGTTGTTTTTGAAGCTTGACATGAGGTAGGCAACATGATCTATATGATTGAAGAATGCAAAAACCTACAAGGTGGCGAAATACCACTAGGCTAGGTGAGTTACTCTTAAAGCTTCAGAAGTTAAACCCAATAGCCGATGTTGGGTTAGGTGACCGAAAAGGAACTATGGATGCACTGACATAAGTGATAAACACTTGATCATGTAGGCTACAAAACAAAATAGAAGAGCACTCTCATACCTTTTTCATTAAGAGTAGGAGCTTGAGGCCAAGATCACCAAGGCCTTGCACTAGTGTGTGGAAGGACTTGATGGTCTTCGATGTAGGGCCACCAGTGAGCATCCTTGACACATTAACTCTTGAAAGAGAGTTAGAGGATGGAGACATGAAATGATGAGGTAGAGCATGGCTTATCTGACCTAGTTAGATCATAGGCGATATGCTTATAGTTCAAAAATTAGCTAGACATTTGAGAGCAAGAATGAATCATAAGGGAAAAATGGCTTACGCCCAGGGTGCAACGAGCACATGGCTTCAAGCCTTGTACCTAGGAAACTAATTTTTAAGGTCGAAGTGATTATTGCACTAGTTATAGCTTTGGGCTCGGTCAAGTTAGGGCTAGCCTAGAAAATATGTCCCTAATAACAATTGCCACAAGAAATTAGCATAGTAAACTAGAGCAGTAGTTTGAGTTTTGCCCTAACCAGTTAAGTGCTTGGAGTAGGCAACCCACTAGATGAACACGACGGGTAGTCATAGTGAGCTCATGAGCAATAAGTGGCTAGTGCGAGTTAAGTCCTCACATTTTCACTTGTTGCATAGTTTCATTGTTCGTTATTTATAGCAATAGTTACTAGAATATTTTATTTGGCTTGTTAGGTAGTTTTGTTGAATGTGGTAAGGTTGAGCCAAGTGCATTAGGACCCATGAATGCGCTAAATGTTTAGATGATACCCATAACAGGACCCATTTGCTTGTGCATGAACCCACTTAAGTAGAAGCTCAAATGCCTTAGATTACAAGTGTTCTTTGGTTCCATAGGTTGTCTTTTTTTACAAGTTAGTTCTGATTGGCCTAGTTGTTAATGAAAGAATGGGTAGTTAAATAGATGAGTTCCTTATAGTAGCTGAGCAGTGGATTGGTTTAGTTAGATGCTAGGGAGGTAAGTAAGGATTTTTTTGAAATTGGTCCAAGTCCTAAAATTAAATGGACATGAACAAGACAAAACAAAACATGTTCCATTGTGAAAGTATTACACCCAAGAGTGCCTTAAGTCTAGACATGCATCCTTCGAAACCTTACTAAAAAAACTACTCATATAAGTAATGTAGGATGGACACATTGGGACACAATTCAACTAATTATGGCATGAAACATCATAAAAGACAGAATTTGCTATCATACTGCTTAAATTTGTAATTTAACTTCAACTAGCCAAAATTTAATGGAACTTCATAAATAAATTAGTTTAAACCATGTAAGTTAAGGAAAAATAGCGACACAGCCAAATATGACATAATTGGGAAAGTCAAACCCCTAGTTAATGATCACAATTTTGCTAATGTTTTGGCAACAGATGTAGTACAGATTCATAGTGCTAGCTTTGTAGTGATAACCATTAACAAAGCATAACAGTTCAGTACTTAAGCATCCAAGAGAAAACATCCAAAAGAATTTCATCAGCTCTTTATAGCCTCGGTTAGATTAGCTGACCACTATAGCACAAGTGCCACTGATATACAAATATAATTCATATATGTCTCATATAGTTCAACAAGCTTCTACGTTCATACATGTACAAGCCAGGATCTAGATACCATGTACATGCCCAGAATAGTGCTAACTAATTCAACTCTATAGCAATCTTTCCACAAAGGCAACCCTAGGCCAACGCACACAAAGACTAATAGGCCATAAGTCTTAACCAAGTTATAAACCAAATCAAAATCTCACATTATCTGCACAAAACCTTAGTTAGTTCTTTGACCAACTCAAGATGACTTGGCTAAACCTTTCCTTACTAGGGAAGCAATAGGGGCATGAGTATTTCTACTTTGTAAAGGATAGGCTATAGCTTTCTAAGTTAGTATAGCTAGAATAGCCTTAACCCTTATTAAAAAGAAAACAAGAAAACATAGAGCAATATACATATACAACATAATCTTCACAATAAATAACCAATCTTAGCACACATGAACAAGGAAAATAAGCAAACAAATGCTCCCATATAACCACTCGTTTCAGCCCCAGGCCTCCACAAGTATTTACACACACACACACACACACACACACACCATTTCTTCGAAGGAACATAGAAAGGTTTAGAACTCTTTTGGGCTGGCCATGCTTACAAAAGCATAATGCTTTGCATGAACATTTCAAAAGGCTAGCTTGCTAAAATTGGTGATGCTCACACTACATCAAGCACACCCCTAATCCCAACTCGTGAGATCATTTACCATGCAAGCTATCCCTCATGGTTGTCTAGCTTTAATTCATGAACTATGAAATTCACCATAAATCAAGTAAATTAAAGCCTAAATGTTTATCCCTTACCTTTTAAGATGTGCAAACCATCCTAAAGAGCATTTGAGTATCTTCCTGATAAATTGCCCTTGAAGAAACCTCAAATCATCTTTCACCCAAGACCAAATTCAACTTTTCTTTATTGAATCTCTCACTCTTAAGCTAAAACCTAACTCATTCTTATTCCTCATCTGTTTTAGCCTTTAACAAAGGCTTCCTTAGCTTGCTTAGCCATCTACATGAAAAAGGAGTGGAATTTCACAACTGTTCCCGAAGTGGAAAAATGTCAGGATCAACAGTTGTTCAATTTTGTAGGCTCAACTTTAGCCCCTAACTTCTATTCAACATTAGTTCTCTCAGTTAACTTTTTAACTAACTTTCCCTCAGTTATTTCAATTAAGTCTCTTGACTGAATTCCAAGTACAATTCAACCTTAAGGTCTTCCCAATTTTGCAATCAGGTCCTCAATATTCATGACTTGATAAACAAATTTTTTCTTTTCTTGACAACTAAGTCACTAAGATTTTCATCTATTGTTTTGACCTCCTTGATAGAAAATTTTTCATCAAGTTTCCTGTTACAAAAATCCAAACCATGACCTCTACAAGGTGAGGGTGTGACAACTATCCCTACCTTATGAAATTTGGTCCCTAAATTTGGTTAAGAGAGGTGTTTGGGAAAACAAGTTAGGATATTTTTTTTGCATATCAACTTGAGTTTCGCATGTTGCCTCATCCTCACTATGGTTAGTCCGTTGGAATTTGACCATAGGTCTCATGTTGGTCCTTAGTTTTCTCACACCTTTAGCCAATACCCTTCAAGGTTTTTCTTCATAGCTTAGGCCATGAGCTAAAGGTATGTTTTCTACAAGAAAAGTGTGGGTAGGGTTAGAGATGTATTTCTTCAACACACTTATGAGGAAAACATTATGAATGTGTCCCATTTTTGGGGGGGCAAAGTAAGTTTATAAGCCACTTCTCCAATCCTTTCTAAAACTTCAAATGGTCCAACAAACTTAGATGCAAGTTTGCCCTTCTTCCTAAATCTGATTACCTCTTTCATAGGTGATAGTTTTAACCAAACCTAATCTTTTACTTGAAGCATCAAAGCCTTTCTTCTTTTGTTCATATAAGCTAATATCTTGTTTTGTTAGCAGCTCTGATTCTCTCTTGAATTCCTTTTATTTTCTATATAGTTTTATGAACAAGTTATGGCCTTAGCATCAGGCTAGAAGTAGGGAGTCAAGCATTTGCTACCATATAAGGCTTTATAGGGAGCCATTTTGAGGATAGATTGATAACTGTTGTTATGGGAGAACTCTACTAATGGCAAAGGTTGGTTCCATTCTCTTTGAAAACCCATCACATCACTACGAAGCATATCTTCTAAAACATGGATAACTCTTTCTGTCTCCCCATTAGTTTGGGGATGATAAGCAGAACTAAGTTTCACTTGAGTTCCTAAGGCTTGTTAAAATGATTTTCCAAAATCTTGGTACAAACCTTGGATCTTTATCTGACACTTTGTCATCAGGTACTCCATGTAGTCTTACTATCTCTTGAACATATAACTACCTAGCATATACATGGAGCCAGTGAGCTTAATGGGTAGAAAATGGGTTGATTTTTTTAACCTATTAATAATCACCTAAATTATTTCATGTTTCCTCCTAGTTGGAGGTCGTCCAGTGAGGAAATTGATTAAGATTGACCCTTACTTCCTCTCTAAAATAGGTAGGTTTTGTAAGGTTCCCTTTGTTTTATGATGCTTCACTTTAATTTTTTGACATGTCAAGTATTTTACCACACACTCTTCCACATCTTTCTTTATTGTAGGCCACCAAAAGTGTTGTTTCAGGTCTTGATACATCTTCATTACTTCGGGATGAATACTTAGCTTGTTAGCATGAGCCTCAAACAAAATTTGCTCTCTTAGCTCCTTCGTATCAAGGACATAAAAGTCTACCTTGATACTACAATATGTCATCCTTCATATTGAACCCATTATGTAATTTGCCATGTTCTTGTCCAGAGATTTTATTCTTTTCAAAATCTTTCTTTTGAGCTTTTCTTATCTCTACAATGCAACTAGGCCAACAGTTAGGACACATATTTGCTTCATTTCCCACTCATTCTAATTTTGAGCTAGTAAGGTCATGCAACTGGTTTGATTCCTCTCAACACCATTTATTGCTTTTAGTGCTTTTGTATTTTTCCTATTTAGAATATCAATCACTATATTTCTTTTACCTACTATGAATTTTATCACACAGTCAAAATCTTTGATGTACTCCAGCCACTTTGTTTATGTCATGTTTAAGTCTTTTTTTTATTAAAGATAAACTTCAAGCTTTTGTGATATGTGAAGATTTAAATTGGTTACCCAACAGGTAATGTCTCCATTACTTTAAAGCAAATACCATAACTGCCAGTTGAAGATCATGAACTAGCTAATTCTTTTCATGGGGTCTTAGTTGTCTAGATCCATAGGCAATAACATGCCCTTCCTATGTTAGTACACAACCAAGACCATTGAACATAGAAACATCTCTATATACTACAAAGGGCTTAGAAGGATCAGGTAAGCTTAACACTGGTGCTGTAGTTAACTTTTCCTTCAAGTTTTGAAAACTTGCTTCACATTTTTCATCCCACTCAAACTTCTTATCTTTCCTTGTGAGTTAAGTGAGTAAGGTAGCTATTACTAAGAATTTGTAAACAAATCTTCTATAATAGCCTCCTATTCCTAGGAAACTTCTTATTTCCTTTGCATTAGTAGGTCTTTCCTATTCGAGGACTACCTTGAATTTCTCTAGATCTATAGATAGCCCTTGGAAATTTATTATTTGCCCTAAGAAAGCAACTTCAGCTATCCAAAAGTGACATTTGCTTAACTTCCCAAATAGTTGATTTCTTTTATTGTTTGCAACACTATTTTTAGGTGCTCTTGATACTTCTCCTCATTCTTTGAATACATTAATATGTCATCTATGGAAACCACCACAAAGTGGTCAAGATGATGTTTGAATACACTCTGCATTAGGTTCATTGAAAATGCAGAAGTATTAGTGAGCCCAAATGGCATCATTATATACTCGTAATGGCATTATCTTATTCTAAAAGCTACCTTAGGAATGTCTTCTTACTTAACCATCAAATGAAAGTATCTAGATCTTAAATCTATTTTAGAAAACACCTTTTCACATTTAATTGATCAAACAAGTCCTCAATTCTTGGAAAAGGGTACTTGTTCTCCTTAGTTAATGCATTGAGTTTTCTATAATTAGTCCATAACCTAAGGGTGTCATCCTTCTTCTTAGCAAAAAGCACCAATGCTCCATAAGGAGAAACACATAGCCTTATGAAACCTTTCTTAAGAAGTTCATCAAGCTTCTTCTTAGGCTTAGATGTTTTATGAGTGGACATTTTATAAGGAGGAACTAAAACAGGGGCAGCTCCTGACCCCAATTAAATCTCAAACTCAAGCTCCCTTAAAGGAAGGAGTGCTGCTAAATTTGAGCGAAATACATTTGGATATTCCCTAACTACATTTATTTTCACCAACTCCTCTTTACCCTTGACACCATTCAAGGCCATGTACTCTTCTTTAGATACTAAAGGGAATTAGTTTATCACCTGCTATTGCATCCTTCGTATGTTTTTCCCCAATTCCTTAGAATTGGTCAAATTATACTCCTAAAATTCAAGTAGTACTAGCTTTCTAGCTTAACAGTCTATAAGGACCTTGTTTTTCACTAACCAGTTCATTCATAGTATAAGGTGATACTTATTTCCTAAAATAATTAAATTAGATTTGAACTCCAAACCACCAAGTTTGATGTTATAGCCACTAGCCATTTCATGTCTTAGCAAAATTTATGTACCAGCAGTTCTAATCATAAAAACTTTAGGCAATAAACTAGCTACCAAATTCATTTCTATCATTATTTTACTAGATATGATAGAAAGAGATGCCCCATCATCAAATAACATAGTCACTGGTCTATTATTAAGGTAAACTTTACATTTCAAAGTTTTTTATGCAAGTTGCCTTGGCCCTTCACATTCTCTACTTGAAAGACTCTTCTACGACTTGCCTATGCTTGTCCTTGCCCTTGTTCCTAAGGTCTTGGTGCCACATTAGCAACTTTATGAATTTGCAGTGCCACACTTACTCCCCCTACTAATTTAGAGGTCCTTACCCTAGTTGTTGCCTCATTATTCTCATTTCTTTTTACCCTTATCTTAATAGCGCAATCCATAACCCAACGATTTAAGTCTTGAAATATTAAGCATCTAGCTACATCTTTATAACATGGTATTAATGCTTGAAAGTTTCCACACTTCTCATACCGCAGCCTAGGGCCTTGATAAATCCCTCTTTTCTATCCATCCTTTCTTGACCCAATTTTATGATTCTTTGTTTATGTATCTTCTTGTTCTTCAATGCCCTACTAGACTGGCCTAGTCCAGATTTCATCATGTCTTGTTCCCTGAACTCTTGCTCTAAATTCAAAGCTTTCTGAACAGCCTTGTAATAGTCCTTGATTCATATGGCACTTAAAATTTGCCCTTGTTTAGGTCTTAATCCTCTCATAAATCTTTTTGTCTTCAAAACCTCCTGGCATTCATATTTAGGGGCATATCTGATCAATGAGTTGAACTTATGTTGATACTCCATAATTGACATGCTTCCTTGCTCTAATTTGTCAAACTTAACTTGTTATAATCTTTGAGTACTTTACTTACATACTGTTGTTGAAAGACTTGTAAGAACTTTGACCATCTCATGGCCTTCCCTCTATCTTCTGCCATATTTTCATTCTTACTTTGATAAGCTCTATAAATAGTTTTCAACCAAATCTCGACATTTCCCTCCAGTTTAAATGTTGCCAATAGCACCTTCTGACTTGAAGTTACTTCCATTCTTTAAAAAATTTCATTATCTAGTAGGTCCAGTCCTCAACTTCTTCTAGTACCCCATCACCCTTGAAAACTCATGGTTTCAAAGCCAAGAACATTTTTAGCTATCCTTTTTGATGTTATCCTTCATTTCTTTCTTCTCTTTGTCTCATGCCCATTCTACCTCTACTCTTATGTCTCTCTCTTCTAAGTGCATGCCCATCAACATCCCTATCTACCTCAATCTTGAATGCCTTAAAATGAGTTTTTGACTCACCTCCACTTGCATTCTTTCTTTTGATCTAACTTCTAACATCATCCCCCTTACCCTAGTGTGCCCTATATCTTCATCTTGTTCACCTTCTGTCTCTACTCTAATTCAGCTAGCCTAACCTTCTTGGCCATCACTGCATAGTTATGTTCTATTCTATTGTTTACTCGTTTCTGCAGCAACCTCTACAACATTTCTAGACACTTGTGTCTATCCCTATAACAATGCATTTATGCTTGCTGCCATTTGAGTAATAATATCTCGCATTATCTCCATCAAGTGTTCTATCTTCTGCTAGGTGTTCTCACCTCACCCTAGCATATTTACCCCATTCTTCAACCTATTGGTCCGATTAACACTAGCCCTCATGGCCTTAGCCTTTTTTGCTTAAGGATCATTTTGATCTCTTTACCTTTTCTCCTTGTCATCCCTTGCTGTATAAGCAAAGGAGTACAATTTATAACTCCTCAAAGTAAGTCCTTTTATGGAAATTTGCGTACTAACTCTAAAATTCTAAACCATAATCTAATACCACTTTATTGTACTATGGCATACCTATAGACTAAACAAGCACCCTTGGAAACCCTACTCATAAAAAACTACTCATATAAGTAGTGTAGCTTTGACAGAGTGGCGTACAATTCAATCGATTTTGGTAGGAAACATCATAAAAGGCAAAATTTGCTATCATATTGCATAAATTCATAATTCAACTTTGACTAGCTAGAATTTAATGAAACTTATTAAGTCAGCTAGTTTAAATTAAGGAAGTTAAGGAAAAATAGCAACACGACCAAATATAGCCTAAATGCGAAAGTCAAACCCCTTTTCAGTGGTCAAAATTTTGCTAATGTTTTGGCAATAAATGCAATGCAGATTTATAATGCTAGCATTGTAGTGATAACCCTTAAAAAAGTAAAATAGTTCAATACTTAACCATCCAAGAGAAAACATCCAAAAGAATTTCATTAGCTTTTTGTAGCCTTGATTATATTAGCTTTTTGTAGCCTTGATTATATTAGCTAACCACTATAGCATAAGTGCCTCTGATCCATAAATATAATTCATACATGTCTCATATAATTTAGTAAGCTTAAATTTTCATACGTGTATAAGCCATGATGTATGTACCATGTATATTCCTAGAATAGTGCTAGCTAATCCAACTCTGCAGCAATCTTTCCACAGTGGCAGCACTAGCTTAACATGCATAAAGACTAATAAGTCACAACTTTAGAACAAGCTACAAACCAAATAAAAATCATCACATTACCTGCAGAAAACCTTAGTTAGTTCTTCAACCAACTCAAGATCACTTGGCTAAACTTATCCTCGTAAGGGAAACAATATAGGCATGAGTATTTCTACTTAATATAGGATAAAGTACTTCTTTATGAGCTAGTCTAGCTATAATAGCCTTAACCTACAACCAAATGAAAATAACAAAACATAAGGCAATATACATATACAACATAATCTTCACGATGAATAACAAATCCTATGTTAAGGGTTAGTATAAGCAAACAAGGTAAAGAAGCACACAAATGCACACACACAACTATTCCTTTCAGTTCCAAGCCTCCACAAGCATTCACACACACACCATTCCTTTAAAGGAACATAAAGAGCTCTAGAACTCTTTTGGGCCAGCCAAGCTTACAAAAGTGTTTCTAATGCTTACTATGAACATTTTAGGAAGCAAGCTTACTAAAGTTTTTTATGCTCATCCTACATCAAGCGCACCCTTAATCCTAACTCATGAGATCATTTATCATGCAAGCTATCCCTCATGGTTGTCCAGCCTCAATTCATGAATCATCAAATTCACCATAAATTAAACAAATTGAAGCCTAAATGTATATCCTTTACCTTTATAGACATGCAAACCATGCTACGAAGCAATTGAGTCTCTTCATGATATCTAGCCTTCAAAGAAACCTTGAGTCTTCCTTCACCCGAGACCAAATTCAACTTCTCTTGCTCAAATCTCTTACCCTTAAGCTAAAAGCTAGCTTGATCTTGTTCTTCCTCTATTTTGGATTTCAATGAAGGCTTCCTCAACTTACTTATCCATCTACATACAAGAGAAAGGGATTTGACAAGTGTTCCCTAAAATGGAAAAATGTCATGATTGGTACCTGTTCAATTTTGGATGATTCACTTTAGTCCCTGACTTCTATTCGGCATGAGTTTTCTCAATTAACTTTTTAAACAACATTCCTTTAATTATTTCAATTAAGTCCCTTGACCAAATGCCAAGTGCAATTCAATCATAAAGTTCTCTTAATTTTGAAATCAGGTCCTTCATATTCATCACCTGATAAACAAAATTGTTCTTTTCTTGGCAACTAAGTCACCAAGTTTCTCATCTATTCTAACCTCCATAACAGAACTTGTTCCTTAAGCTTCCTTTTACAAAACATCCAGAATATGGCATGAAGGTATGATAGAAAGGTTATTTGTCAATAAAAAAATAGTAAGCAAAGAAATAATAACCTTAAAAAAAAAGAAAAGAAAAGATGAAATAAAGAAAAGCATTTTCAAATGGAGTATAGAAAAAATAATAGGAAAATTATAGAAAATAAATGATCTAAAAAATAAAAAATAAATGAAAAATAGAGTGGTAAGGATGAGGCAGCAATAAAAATAAACAAGAAGCATAAAAGAAAAAAACATTTAAAAGAAAAAAATTAAAAATCAAAGCAAAAGGAAAAAAATGAAAGAAACTGCGACAAATGCTTAATTAAAATTCAATTATAAAAATTGAAAAATTTAATCTGGAATCATCTATGCCACAAAATTTTATGAAGGCAAAGTTAAGAAATTCAAGCAAAATTAGAAGAAATGAAGAAAGAAATTAAGGAGACTGCACACATTTTCATAGTTTTATGACTGAACTAAAAAATCGTAAAGCAAAATAGTTTTCCAAGTTTTTGGCTTGATTCCTATCACTTTTTAATGCCTGGTCTAATGACAGGACAACAAGTGCGTCAATTAAATAGTTTGTGGATAATTGATGAAGCACTTGATAGTTCTAAGATAATTAAACAATGTGGGATATAGTTTAGGGACAACTAGTAGCATTAACCTAAGTTGTGGCTCAATATGAATACCATAAGGTTTTGTGGGAATGGTGTAAATCCATAATGAATCAAAACCATTAGTTTTTGTGTTTACTATAGGAACTTTGAGGAAGCTTAGTGATGAACAAGAATGTAAATGGCTGGAATGAAACTTAAGGGTTTGATTGAACGAAATCCAAAAGTGAAAATTACCAAAAACCCTTTAAGGTTTGGTCAAACCTATACTTATATCCTCCATTTTGCAAAAAGCTACACGTACCCCATCTAACATTAACACCATCAATCACCATCATAACAAAAATAAGAATATGTTTATATTTGCCCCTCTGACCTTCTTCCAGAACAACTTTGGCACCTCAACTTCTAAATTTAAAAAAAAAATAAAACAAAATGAGAACAATAAATTAAAACACTCTAACCCATCTCTCTCCCCCAAATTCTCCTGTGGTCAACCTTTCTACTGTCCTCCCCGCTCATCCCGTCCCTTCCTTGCTGCCCTCCTCCCTCCTTGCCTCTATTTCTTGGTCCCTCTTCCCTCATCCTCGTCTTTCCATTTTCTTAATTCTCATCTGTCTCTCTGTTGGCTTCATTTTCTCATTAGCCCCCTACTCCGTTCTCTCATCTGTGTCACCAAATGAGATTTCGTCCATCTCCTAAAAACAGTTGGCGGGTGAAGGAAGATCGATTTTCCCACCTTGCTTGGAGTCATGCGGCATTCTCCCACGAAACAAAACCGGTGGTTTCTTGGTCACGACCGGCTAGTAACTCCTATGTTTGAAGAAAGATGTTGTCTAATTAGACCATGAACTACAAATGTCTAGAAAAGCTCTATTGCCATTTCATGAGGCAACCCACAACGATGTAATGAAAGTGAAGGGCCAACACCAATGACAGAACGCCCCAAATAATCAACTCGTTTACCAAGCAAAGATTCCCATTTTAGTCAATTTCATTCAATTTAATGATTGACTTTATTTTTCTCTCTCACTCAATCAGAATTAAGAGCACACTTAATCAAAAAAAAGGAGTAAAATCACACTTGCTTGATGGATTTTGTCTTTATTTTTTTGGATGGATTTTGCGTATCTTGAATTCTAGTTTCCCTCACTTGCTGAATTTGGTTTTGGCTTGATTTTTTTATTTTTTATTTGGTTAGTTGTTGGTTGTTACGAAATATAAAGGGAAAAGTTCAGTGTTTCAGCAACCTGAGCTAGAAGTTACAATTTGAAAACTCCACTCAAGTGTTTGTATGTTCTAGGAGTTGGGTTTTTGGAAAAAAGATAGGGTAAATTGTTAAATGTAAAAGTTGGGGGCCTAAGTTTTTATGGAAAAAAGGTTAAAGGGGCTAGGTTAGGTGTTTTTCCTTTGCTATGATAACATAAATTAATAGAGTTAATTTTCAAGGGGGTAAGTGTAGGTATTTCAAAAATAAGGGATAAAACTATAGGTTTGAGCAAATATCAGTGATTTTTGGTCATTTTCCCAATCCAAAATTAAGGTAAGAAAAAGTATCTTGCTCCTATCTAACATTAAGGATTGAATTACAAGAGATATGAGAAAAATGGGCAAATTTGCTAAGAAGTTGGCTCTCAATTGTGGAAATATTTGAAAGAGGAAAACACTAAGGGGCTAAAGCGAAAGATGCAAATAATTTGAGGGTTTGAAAGGAAGTTTTTTTTACTTCCACTCACACATGTAAGTGAGATGTGTCACACCTCACACAGGCCCCAGCCCATTCACACTCAGTGCCACTCACCAACAACTATCCAGAAAGTTATCAAACAAGTTTAGTTGTAAGTGTTAATAACCACAATTGATTTAGCCAACTTTCTGTATTAGGCTTTTGATAGCCAAAGGACTATCTCCTCTCCCAGTGCGTACTTCTTGCCGAAAGTATGATCAGGAAGCCTGGCGTCACCCGAAAGAGACACCATCACTGACCTCGGAAGGAACGAAGCCAAGCACCCCGAACTTGGAACTTCGGCAAGAACGCCAGGGATCGCAAAAATGGTGCCAGCTCCCTCGGGGGACCGAACGGATCGCCTTCGGATGAAGAGAATTAGCTATCGCAAACAGAAGGGAATCGCCCCGAAGGTGGAACCTCCGAACAAGGGAACCCCCCAAAAGCACGAGCATAACTCCCGAAGAAGGGCGACCGTGTCAAAGAACGACCTCGCCCAGAGGACCTCGGGACTACGGCATAAGCATTTAAGGAGCCTCTGACATGCCGCCCACAGACGCTACATGTCACCTCAAACGGCGATTTGACACGCCGACGCCGTCCAGGTCTTGTCACGACCTGTCTCGGTTCAAGACTCAAGGAGCCTGTCACCGGCTACTCGCCCCCTACGCCCAGAAACTCAGAGAACATCCGACCGAACACGTGTCGTCATCTGAACGGGCTGGGCTTCTCTATAAATACCAGGGAACAGACCCTGGCAAACGGTTCGACTCCTCCTCCTTGAGAAAATACAGGCAAGCCCACTAAAAACTCTAGTGCTTCCCCCTTACCTTCTCAGGAAACTGACTTGGGCGTCGGAGGCTCCTCCCCGGAAAAGCACCCCGGGGACCTCCTAACCCTCTTCTCTGAGCTTTTCAGGCACATTCCCCTGGGAAACCTCAACTCCAGACGCTCTCCTCCACAGGAAGTCCTCCCGGAAGTCACCATGCCTTCCAGTGAAGATGTCTCAGGGCATCATTTGGCGCCGTCTGTGGGAAACCATCCTTGGGTCGCCGTCGTTGAGACTCGGCGTTCTAAGGACAAGGGACTCCCGAGGTCCCCGTCCGCGCCTGAAGTCCAACCGGCCACTGAGCAAGCCCTCCCAGGGACTTCCACGCCTGAGGAAGAGCGTCCTCTGGTCATAACCATGAGCTTTCTGCGCGACTTTCAACGTTCTGTTGTGGCTGAAATGACACAATAGATAGACCGAAGGTGGCCGCAACAAGCTCAAGCCCAAAGGCCTCCTTCGCCAGCACACCCTCGGGAAAAAAGTCCCAAACCAACCCATCGTAGTTCGGGATGCGGAGACCCACGAGAGGAGTCTTCAATGGAAAACATGCCCCTCGGGGCATGGCTCGCGGGACAAGCAGGGTCAAGATGACCCAAAATCACACACAGGAGGAGCCAGTCACCTGAGGCGAGGTCCCCATCCCCTCAGCGCCGAACTCACTCTCCGAAGAGGCACCGACAATCTCCCCTCCCAGAAGAAGAACCTAGCGCCACGATCCTTATGGAGAAGATATTGGCGAGGTTGGACAGAGTGGAGAAACAGGTGGCCCGCAAACCCGTCTGGGCTAGGCTGTCTGGAACCTTTTGTGGGGATGAGTCCCCATTCACCCAAGATGTAGTTGAGGCAGCCATGCCAGGTGACTTCAGAGTACGTCGGCTGGAAACTTATGATGGCCGTACTGATCCACAGGCCCATCTGACCAAGTACAGACGCAGCATGATGATGCACGGTGCCGACGACGCTACCTTGTGCAAATGTTTCGAGGTCACTCTCACTGGGCCAGCAACAGCCTGGTATAATTCATTGGCCCCAGGAACCATCACGGAGTTCCAGGAGTTATCCACAGCCTTCACGCAGCAGTTTATCGGAAGTCGGCCAACGGTGAAGATACCGGTTCAGATGTTCGACATAGCACAAAGAATTGGAGAGACCATCCGCGACTATGTCGAGAGATTTAACAGAGAGGCCTTGATTGTCCCAGACTTTCGGCCCGAAGTACGCATCCTCGCGATGACACGGGGCCTTCGGAGGGACTCACAGCTGTTTTACGAATTCTCCAAGGACCCCCCGGACACGCTGGGCGAATTTTACCGAAGGGCCGAACAGCACATGACAGCCGAAGAACTGAGAATGGGCGGACCGAAGTCCGATCACACCCGGGCCGAAGGGTCCAACCAGCAAACCCGGTATCCCACCGAACAGGCAGGCCGACCATGGAGAACGAGAGGAAGGAAACTCCCCATTTTCACACCCCTGAACACCACAAGGACCAACATCCTCATGACAATGGAAAGGCAGGGAACTCAGGTTCAGCGGCCACGGGCCATGACCGCCGACAACAGAAAGAATATGAAGAAGTTCTGCCAGTTTCATCGCGACCACGGCCACGACACCGAAGACTGCTTCCAACTGAAAAAGTATATAGAGTCGCTGATAAAACAGGGCCAACTTCGGCGTTATCTGCACATGCCTTCCCCGAAAGGGAGAAAATAGGAGGAAGGAAAGGCAGAAGATGAGGACTACGACTCCGACAGGCGGAGAAACCGAAGTCCGAAAAGGCGCCCCCCACCTCCAGCGGGAATCATACAAACAATTACGACGGGACTACCATCCTCGGAAAGAAAGAGGAAGGCCAGAGAAATAGCAGTCATGGAGTATCAAAGTCCAACAAAAAAGCTGGCCCGAAAGGATGGTTCCACCGTCATTTTTCCCCATGACGACCCATTATTGATCATGGCGAGAATAGGAAATATTGATCATGGCGAGAATAGGAAACTGGGACGTCAAGAGAGTGCTGCTTGACGACGGATCAAATGACGATGTCCTGTTTTCACACTTGCTGCCGAGGTTGGGTGTATCTAGCAGCAACCTCAAGCCCGTCACCTCGCCTACCTTCGGGGTAGGTCCGTCCGAACTGCCTGTCCTCGAATGGATCGATCTCCCTTTGATGCTGAAAGGGACTTCGGTGATTGGGACAGCAGAGTTGTACGCCTCCACAATGGCAAGGTTCATCGTTATGGATGTCCCTTCATCGTACAACGCCATCCTTGGAAGACAGACACAGGGAAACCTGCACATTCGCCCTGATGTCAAGTACTTAACCGTCACTTTCGCCGCCAAGGATGGAGATGCGGAAATCTTCATAGATCAAGGCGAAGTAAGGAAGGTGTTCGTCAAAACACGAAAGGCTCCAACAAACAACTTCGCGCAAGCTGTGGAAGCAAAAGTGCCAAAAAAGGGCGAGGCAGAGAATCCCGCGAAGGCGGAAATGGAAGAAGTAGAACTTGTCCCAGGCCAAAATACCCGAATAGGGAAAAACTTGGCCGAAGGTGACAAGGAAAAACTTGTATCTTTTCTACTGACAAATAAAGATCTGTTTGCCTACTCGCCGAAAGACATGCCAGGGGTAAACCCTGACATAATTCAACATAGCCTCAAAGTAAGTCCGGAAGCAAAGCCTGTCCGGCAAAAGAAGCGAGGCATCTCAGTTCATAAAAGTAACTTTGTCAAAACCGAAGTCCAACGACTGTTAGAAGCCGATGTCATCAGGGAGGTCAAGTACCCTGAATGGTTAAGCAATGTGGTAGTTGCCACAAAAGAAGGAAGCGGCAAACTCCGGATGTGCATCGACTTCAGAAACTTGAACGATGCTTGCCCGAAAGATTCATACCCTCTCCCACCGATAGACCAATTGGTAGACTCAACTGCCGAATACGGGCTCCTAACTTTCTTAGACGCCTTCAGTGGGTATCATCAAATAAGGATGGACCCTGAAGATGAAGAAAAAACCGCCTTCATCACCGAGGGAGGAACATACTGCTACATCAGGATGCCCTTCGGGCTCAAAAACGCAGGAGCCACCTACCAGAGGTTGATGAGCAAGGTCTTCAGCGACCAAATAGGGAGAAACATGGAAGTATATGTGGACGACATGATAGTCAAAAGCAAACTGCCTGGCGACCACGTCGCAGATCTAAAGGAAACTTTCCACCAGCTCAGAACCTTCGGGATCCGCCTTAATCCCGAAAAGTGCATCTTCGGAGTGACCTCGGGAAAGTTCCTTGGGTACATGGTATCAGAAAGAGGCATTGATGCCAACCCAGAAAAAATTAAGGCTCTACTCGAGTTCCGAACTCCTGCCACAATAAAAGATGTGCAGAGGCTCACCGGAAGGATAACCTCCCTCAGCAGGTTTATTTCCAGATATGGAGACCGGTGTCGACCATTCTTCAAAGTCCTCACTAAGGCAGCAAAAAAGGAGGACAACCTCGGGAGTAATGACCATCCTTGGGGTGAAGACTGCCAAAAGGCCTGGGAGGAACTCAAAATCTACTTAGCCGGTCTGCCCACTTTGCGGCAACCTCGCGAGGGAGAGCCCCTCGTGTTATACCTCGCCGTCACAGAAAAAGCCGTAAGCTCGGTCCTTGTGAAAGAAGAGGGGGCGAAGCAATGGCCAGTCTACTACGTAAGCAAGTCCCTGCATGGCGCCGAAGTCAGGTACCCTCTGTTGCAAAAAGCTATATATGCCTTGGTGCTAGCAGGAAGAAGGCTGCGACCATATTTTCAGGCTCACCCTATCATCGTCCGAAGCAGTCTACCTCTGCGCGATGTCATGAGAAAAGTTGATCATTCGGGAAGGCTTTCCAAATGGTGCATAGAGCTTGGCGAACACGACATCACTTATGAACCTCGAAAGGCCATAAAAGCTCAAGCTCTGGCAGACTTCATTGCCGAAGTACCCACCACCGAAGATAGCCATCCAGATCCAAGCGAAGGTGAGCCAGAGTGGACTTTGTACGTCGACGGAGCCTCGGGGTCCGAACACCAGGGAGCTGGGGTAATTATCAGAGGTCCCGAAGGCCTTGAAGTAATGAAGGCTATTAAGTTCAGCTTTAACGTCACCAACAATGTGGCTGAATATGAAGCCCTCATAGCAGGACTGCGCCTAGCCAGAAGAATTGGCGTGCGAAATCTAAAAGCCCACAGCGATTCCCAGCTAGTAGTTCGGCAAACGGCAGGAGACTATGGGGCGAAGGACCCAATCTTGGCAAAATATCACGAACTGGTGACAAAGCTCATTCGAGAGTTCGACACCATACGGATCGAAAACGTACCTCGACGGGATAACGCCGAAGCAGACTGCTTGTCGAAGTCAAAAACATACACCGAGGTACTAAGCCGCCCGAGCATTGAAGTACTGAGCATAGTAACTTCGGAAAAAGGCTGGAAAGACCCGATAAAAAGGTATCTTGCGAACAACGCGCTCCCCGAAGACCCCATCGAGGCTGCAAAAGTGCGAAGACGCTCCGGGCGATTCTTCCTAATAGGCGAAGAACTGTATCGGCAGGGATATGCAAATCCTTTACAGAGGTGTGTTGGCGAAGAGGATACTGAAATGATCCTCGAAGAAGTCCACGAAGGCGCTTGTGGTTCACACATTGGAACCGACGCCCTGGCGGCAGTAATACTGCGCCAAGGATACTTTTGGCCTACCCTGAGAAAGGACGCTAGGCAGTTCGTCCGAAAATGTGGTAACTGCCAAAAACACGCAAATATCCAGAGGACACCCTCGGAAATGGTGACTTCGGCTGACTATCCCTGGCCCTTCGCAGTCTGGGGCATAGACCTCATAGGACCACTCCCAACAGCGCCTGGAGGCGTGAAATTCTGTGTAGTAGCAGTAGACTATTTCTCCAAATGGGTCGAGGCGGAACCGTTGGCTACTATCTCGGCAAAAGAAGTGCAGAAGTTCGTATGGAAGAACATCGTATGCAGATTTGGCATACCAAGGGTACTAGTAGCTGATAATGGATCCCAGTTTATAGACAAAGGGTTCCAGGAATTTATCAGTGACCTCGGAACAAAAATGCACTTCGCCCCAGTAGCTCACCCCCAAAGCAATGGGCAGGTAGAAGTATCTAACAGGACCATAAAAGATGGTCTGAAAAAGAGGCTGGGGGAAGCAAAAGGGAAATGGCCAGGAGAGCTCCAAAGTGTACTGTGGAGCTACCGAACAACACCCCGAAGAGCAACAGGGGAAACGCCTTTTTCACTCGTTTTCGGTACAGAGGCCATCATCCCAATCGAGGTAGTGCAACCATCAATCCGAGTACAAGTTTTTGATGAAAGTAGAAATGACCTCGGCCTAAGAACCAAGCTCGACCTCGTCGGCGAACACAGAGAAATAGCGGAGCTGAGAAGAAAAGCTTTTCAGCAGAGAGTGGCCACGGCTATAAACTTGCGTGCCAGGCCAAAAGGAATAAAGAAAGGAGACCTCGTTCTCCGAAAGGCTGAATTTGCACCTCGTAGGCCATCCCACGGGGTATTTCGCGCGAACTGGGAAGGTCCTTATCTGATCCTTGCCGAAGTACGAAAAGGGGTGTACAAGCTCGGCGATTCCGAAGGTATAGAATTAAAAAATACGTGGCATTCGGACTCCTTGAGAAAATTCTATACTTAGGATCTCGGCGAAGAAGATTGTGCTGTACAAGTTAGAAAAATTCTCTAAGTACGAAAGTTTCTTAGCCAAAAAGTCTTAAGCATAAGAGGTGCAAAATTCCGCAAAAGTGGCCGACCAGATAAGGTTTTCCGAAGTCTCTTGAGCGAACGTGTTCGGGACAATGGAGAAAACCTGGCAAAAGACTTAGCCAAAATTCTTGGGCATAAGTTGTACAAGTCAAGATTTCACGAAGAAGGTCGCCATGCTAAGCGCAGATAAGGTTTTCCGAAGTCTCTTGAGCGAATGAGTTCGGGACAAAGGGAAACGAAAAATCTCGCAAAGATACTTAGCCAAATTTTCTAAAAAAGTCTTTTATTAAGATAAATTTGCTTACAAAGAAGGAAGATTGCCAGAAGAAGAAGTACAAAAGAGAAGGAAAATAAGGCAAAGGGCCCTAGAACAAACTAAGGATTCTCGGCGTCCCGGGAGCCACCAGCTCCTGCGTCCTTCTCCACAACCTTCCGCGCCGGAAGCGAAGGGGGCAGGTTCAGATGCTCAATCTTGGACCAAGACCACCGAGGCCCCTCGGGAATGTTCAGAGCCTCCAAAAAAGAAAGGTCCAAGTCTGGGAACCTTTGAAGAACTTGATACCGAGCGAGGCAAAACCCGTCCTGAAAACCAACTTTGGTCATCTGGTCGGATTTGTCCTTCTCGACACCGAGGTCTTCAAGGTCCTCCTTCAGATCCGCGACCTTCTTCTTCAGCGCCTTCATCTTCTTCTTCTCCGGCTCCTTCTTCAAAGACTCGACCTCGGCTTGAAGCGTGGCTTTCTCTTCAAGCACCTTCGCCAGGAGAGCCTCAGATTCTGACTTCTCCTTTTGAACTGCCTCGTTCGCCGAAATCAGCTCCGCCACCTGGGAGCCGAGGTCAGAAATCTTCTGGGAGGAGTCCTTCAAAAGTTCTTCCTTTTCCTTCAGGAACTCCTCCCGAACGGCAGCAACCTCCTTTTCTGCAGCTTGAGCCAGCTGCGCGTTCTGTGTGGCCAGTTCCGAGCACTGGGCCTTATATTGGTCTATGGTGCCTACGGCCGAGGCTCGGAACAGCGCCTGCCTCGCCACCCGAACTCTGAGGAAACCGGCGTACCCCAGCAGCTGCAGAGAAACAAAGACAAAGTTAGTAAGGCAAAGAAGAAGAGGCAGACATTTAGAGGAAATCAAAAGGAAAAACACAAAGGCGAGAGGCGTACCTGGGCAGCGTGCTCAGAGACCTTCGCGGCAAGGGAGTCATCATCAGGGTGAGCCTCCGCGATGGCCTTGAAGGAGGCCTCAGTAAGCACCCCCTTTGAGATCTCCTTAGCCATTTGCTGGCAGTCTCCGGAGTACAAATTCATGTCCTCCGTAAACGTCCAGAAAGGCTCCTTCGGGACCTTCCCCTTCGGGATATGGGCATCCCGAAGGGCCCGCTTTCGGGCGTGCTCGGCCACCCAACCCGGAGATGATATCTCCCCTGCATGGCAAAAACAAAAAATTGGTCAAGGCAAGAAAATCTCAAAACCCACAAAAAAGAAGGCACCACAGTTTGATAGAAAAACAAACCTGCTGGCACCTCGGCGACGTCGTCGTCGGAAGCCCGAGCCTCCTCGGTAGAAATCCCCTTGCCCTTGCTTTTACGTCGCTCTTCGGCAGAAGGGGCCTCTACCAAAGCACCCAGAAGAGTCGCCGAAGGAGTGGGACTCTGAGCAGTGAGGTCAGCAACGACCTCGGCCGGCGGAACAGCAGCAGCCTCGGGCTCTTCGCCCACCTCCTCGGGAATCTCTGGGAGAGGAGGGGGCGCATCCTTCTTCGCCCGTTTGGCCACAGATGGCCCAGCCCCAGACGTTTTCCGTCTTCGGGAGACGGCCTTCTTCGTCTGCTCACCTTTCTCGGATTGCCCGAGGAAAAGCGATTTGTAGAAGGCAGCGGTGTCGTCGCCCATCTCTGAAAAGGAAAGAAGACATCAGTGTGAGTCCAGGGTGAAAATATAGAAAAGGGATTTGGAGATAACTTACTTTCATAAAAACTTTCGTAAGACTCTTCCTTCCGAAGAAGCTTCACCAGCCAGGAGTCTTTCCCGGCAATGGCAGGAGCCGGCATCCCGAGGTCCGTCTTGTGCTCCTTTACCACCTTTAGCTCCCGAAGGACCTCTTCGGTCATCAACTTCCAGTTAATGGGAAAGGGGTAAAGAGGGCGCGAAGGGACCTCGGAATCCCAGTCGGAGACAGCTCGGATCCGTCTGTCGAAGTCCGTGAAGATAGGTGCCAACTCGGGAGTCAGCAATATCCTCGGGTCAACGACGTCCATCTCCAGCTTTCCCCGAGCCCATTTGGTCGGAACATGCGACCAGGCCTCCTCCTTCTTCAGAAAAAAGAACTTTTGTTGCCACCCTCGCCAGCTGTCCTTGTTGGCAAAGGTGAACTTATATTTTTTGCTCCCTGATCCCCGAGGTAGCATAAAGTAGAAGCCACCCTTCGGGACCACGAAGAGCTTATAGTACTGCAGAAAAAGAATGAAGTGGGGTTCTATTTTGAAAACGCCACACATACAAAGAAAGGCGTTGAAGTAGCAGTACGAGTTCGGTGGAAGTTGGTTTACGGCAATGCCATGGAAATCGCAAAACTCGCAAACCATCTTCGGCGGAGGGTACCGAAGTCCGGCCTTCAGCTGGGCTCGGAAAACGGTAACCTCGTCACTACGGTTTGAAAAACTGAATTGGTCAGAACGTGGCAACCTCGTAGTGGCATAGGAGGGAAGGAAGAACTTCTTCTTCCATTTCTCTAGTTTTGCAGGAGTGGTGCAACAAGGGTGAGAAAGAAGAGGCTGCCAGCTCTCGGGGATAGGCATGATTGGCTGAAAAACGAGTTCGGAAAAAGGCAAAAAACAAGTTCGGAAAAGCTTGAAAAAGCAAAAATCAGAGGACTCTGGAGATCAAAAACCCACCGAATGATTTGCCAAAATCTGGATTTGAAAACGCCGTCGTGAAAGGTGGCCGGAAAAAACCCCGTTAAACAGCACCGCCGCGAAAAGCAAGGAAAGAAGGCAGGAGCACTTGAAAGACAGAGGAGAGCAAAAGGAGAAGCAAAAGGGGTTATGAAGGAACAAAAGTATATATAGGCCGAGGGGGGATAAGCGAAACGGCGTCATAAATGCTGCGCGAAGGCAAGGAGTCGCCATAACTGCTTACTAAGCATAAAAAGGCACGCCCGCTGTAACCGATGCAACCCCCAGCCAATAAAAAGCTGCCACGTGTCAGCCATCGCGCCAAAAGGGGGACACGCCTTCTGACAGACGGCACGCCGCTCCAGACTGACACGTCTGGTTACGAGACGTGACGTTTCACAGACCTACAAAAGTAAAGAAGTAGGTTACCCCGGGGACACCAAAAGACGGGCTATGTTTGAACAACCCGTGTCTTCGGACAAAAGGTGCACCTTCGGCAAGAGTGCTATACCCAAGGCCCCGAAGTACTCCCTTTGATAGCTGCCAAACCGAAGTTCCCACTTCGGCTTTCTGGAGGGGGCCTTGTGATAGCCGAAGGACTATCTCCTCTCCCAGTGCGTACTTCCTGCCGAAAGTATGATCAGGAAGCCTGGCGTCACCCGAAAGAGGAGCCATCACTGACCTCGGAATGAACGAAGCCAAGCACCCCGAACTTGGAACTTCGGCAAGAACGCCAGGGATCGCAAAGATGGTGCCGGCTCCCTCGGGGGACCGAACGGATCGCATTCGGATGCAGAGAATTAGCTATCGCAAATAGAAGGGAATCTCCCTGAAGGTGGAACCTCCGAACAAGGGAACCTCCCAAAAGCACGAGCATAACTCCCGAAGAAGGGCGGCCGTGTCAAAGAACGACCTCGCCTAGAGGACCTCGGGAGTACGGCATGAGCATTTAAGGAGCCTCTGACATGCCGCCCACAGACGCTACATGTCACCTCAAACGGTGATTTGACACACCGACGCCGTCCAGGTCTTGTCACGACCTGTCTCGGTTCAAGACTCAAGGAGCCTGTCACCGGCTACTCGCCCCCTACGCCCAGAAACTCAGAGAACATCCGACCGAACACGTGTCGTCATCTGAACGGGCTGGGCTTCTCTATAAATACCAGGGAACAGACCCTGGCAAACGGTTCGACTCCTCCTCCTTGAGAAAATACAGGCAAGCCCACTAAAAACTCTAGTGCTTCCCCCTTACCTTCTCAGGAAACTGACTTGGGCGTCGGAGGCTCCTCCCCGGAAAAGCACCCCGGGGACCTCCTAACCCTCTTCTCTGAGCTTTTCAGGCACATTCCCCTGGGAAACCTCAACTCCAGACGCTCTCCTCCACAGGAAGTCCTCCCGGAAGTCACCATGCCTTCCAGTGAAGATGGGATTATTGTCATTATATAAATCCTATTCTCATCTTTTAGTCTATTTAGTATAAGTCTCGATACTTATACAAGACTTGCCCTTTCGGTTGCAACATACCTCAATACTAGTTTGCACTTCCTAGCACAAGCAAACACAAGACTCACTCAAGCTCTATTCTCTTTGCTTGAAACACAACAAATGGGCATGACCAGATATATACAACATACATTCCGATGTTAACCTGAGGAGAGCATCAATAACATATTTAGTTAAGTCTGAGACTTAACCTGGGAAAATTTGCTCACCAATCCCGCAAAGAAAGGTTACCAGATATACAACATACATTCCATGTTAACCGACACATCTATAACATAATCACTACCATACTTGGTTAGCACATGCAAACAAACAATCAAGCACACAATATACACACACACCACCATTTCCATCCGGCCGAAGCCCTAGCATGTGTTCATGTGCAACATTGTACACTAATCTTCATAACTTAATCATCAGTCCACTAGAGCTCCAAATTCGTTAGCAAGCTAGCCTCATTTTCTAGGAATTCTAACACATGCCATTACCTCAACTAGCTAGTCAAAGAACATGAGACCAAAACTCCTCAATATGCCCATCAAGCAACTAAGGTCATTTAGCACATTTTAACCATCACTTAGTCACTCTAACCACTTGAATCATGGAAGGATTACAAAGCAAACAAGTAAACATGAATCCTACCTCAATTCCTTGAGCTTGAGTCCTTGGTTTGCCTTGATTCCTCCAAGACCGAGCTCAAATTTCTAATGGTGATGTCGCCAAGTGCCGAAATTACAAACTCTAAGCTTGATTCTCCCTTCAAGCTTCAATTCATCAACAAATTGGCAAGATTTCGGCAGCAACTCACTAAGAACCGCGAAGAACACTTGCAAGAACTCGGTTAAGACTTAACTTTGCTTTTTGACCCGAAATCATGGTGTTAACCATAAGTGGAAGCATGCTTAACTAGATGTGGCCACATGGCCTTAATTTTGGACTAATGCTCCACTTAATCCCATACTTATTTGCATGGTTGGATTAGTCCATCAATAGATCATAGGCTCATCTTAAACACCCGATTAAGAGTGCAAATAAGTCCCTAAGTTTTGTTCTCGGCCATTAACCGTATAAGAAAATTTTATGTGCAATTAGACCCTGAAACTTCTCGGTTTAGCACCCTCATCACTTCTCATGATTGCATTTAAGTCCCTCACGTTTATTTTCTTACCATAAGCTTCATGGCCATTTTTGTTTGTGCATTTAGAACCCGAAAGTTCTCAAATTAACACATACACTATTATTCACATGCTCAAACAAGTCCCTCATGTTTATGACATTTCCTCTGTACTCCTTTTAGTTTCTTGGCCTAGGCCAAGCATTGAGGAATGAACCTAACAATTCCTCCGTCCTTAAAGAATTTGGTCCTCCAAATTGTTCACCAATTTAGAATATAACTGAGGGTACTTGTTGGCAATTTCCTGTTCCACTTCCCAGGTTGCCTCTTCAGTGGTGTGGTTACTCCACTGTACTTTTATCATAGAGATCCAACTGTTTCTTAACTTCCTTGTGTCTTTTGCCAGGAATTGAATTGGCACTTCCTCATATGAAAGGTTTGGTGCCATAGATACACTGGCAGGTATCTCTATATGTTTAGAACTTGGAACATATTTCTTAAGTAGACTCACATGAAACACATCATGTATGTTACCAAGTTCTGGTGGCAAATCTAATTGATATGCCACATTCCCAACTCTGGCCAGCACTTGATATGGCCCTATATATCTGAGTGCTAACTTTTCTTTCTTTCCAAATCTGATTACTCCTTTCATAGGAGAAATCTTAAGCCATACCCAATCTCCTTCCTGGAATTCCAAGTCTTTTCTCCTTTTCAGGTTGGCATAAGATTGCTGCCTATCATTTGCAGTTTTGATCCTTGCTTGGATCAGTCTTATCTTTTTTGTGGTCTCCTTAACCATATCTAGCCCTCATTCTAGCTTATCTTCTGGCTAATGCCAGCAATGAGGAGTAATACACCTCCTGCCATATAAGGCTTCATATGGAGCCATTCTTATTACTAAATGATAGCCATTGTTATAGGAGAACTCCACTAGTGGGAGATGTACATTCCACTCACCCTGGAAGTCAATTACACAACATCTCAACATGTCTTCCAGAGTCTGTATTGTCCTTTCTGTCTGCCTATCCGTTTGTGGATGGTATGCAGAACTAAACTTGAGCGTTGTGCCCAATGATTGATGTAAGGATTTCCAAAACCTAGAAACAAACCTAGGATCCCTGTCTAATACAATGTCATCAGGCACTCCATGTAATCTCACTATCTCTCTTATATAGAGTTGAGCAAGTTTATCTAAAGAATTAGTGAGATTCATGGCTAGGAAATGGGCTGCCTTGGTCAATCTGTCTACTATGACCCAAATGGCATTATGCTTCCTTCTTGTCAGTGGCATCCCCACTACAAAATTCATAAATATGGATCCCCATTTTCTATCAGATATGGGCAAGCTCTGAAGCTTCCCTCCTGGTTTCTGGTGCTCAACTTTTACTTGTTGGCACACTTTACATTGGGCTACCTGAGCACTAATGCCTCTCTTCATATATGGCCACCAAAAGTAAGCTCTAAGGGTATGATACATCTTTGTGGCCCCTAGATGCAAGCTCAACTTACTAGAGTGAGCCTCTTCCAGAATTTGAGATATCAGGTCATCCTTTTCAGGCACATATAACCTATTCTAGAAGTATAGCATCCCTTGCTTGTAGGAGAATCCTTGAAAAGGTTCTCCTTTCCTCTGTCCAGACACTAGTCCCATGTTTTCATCACCAGCTTGAGCTTCTTTAATAAGTTCTTTCCATTCTAGGGTAATAGTGAGTACATTAAGTTGTTCATCTTCCTAGGTTTTCCACTGACTTGCCAAGTAAGTAAGGCTAAGACCCTTGGCCTTATATTCTGTTTCTCCACCCTTGAGTACTCCAGTATAGCTTCTACTTAGGGCATCTGCCACTACATTGGCCTTTCCAGCTGTGTATTCAATCACACTGTCAAAGTCTTTTAGGTATTCCAACCACCTTCTATGCCTCATATTCAAGTCTTTCTGAGTAAAAAGGTACTTGAGGCTTTTGTGGTCTGTATAAACCTGGAATCTATTACCTAACAGGTAATGTCTCCATTGCTTAAGGGCAAAGACTATTGCTACTAATTCCAGGTCATGCACTGGATACTTCTTCTCATGTGGTCTCAGTTGTCTAGACCCAAAAGCAATAGCTTGTTTCTCCTGCATCAGGACACAACCTAGTCCTACATAAGATGCATCAGTATACACCTCATATTCCTTTTCAGGGTCTGGTAGGACTAGCACACGAGTTGTTGTCAGTCTCCTTTTAAGCTCGTGGAAGCTTTCTTCACATTTTGTTTCCTAGATAAACTTTTGATTCTTCCTGGTCAATTGGGTCATGGGTGCTGCTATCACAGAAAACTTAGGTACAAACCTTCTGTAATAACCAGCTAACCCTAAGAAGCTCCTTACTTCCCTCACATTCTGGGGCTGCTTCCAATCTAGGATTGACCTTACCTTTTCAGGATCAACAGCCAACCCTTGATCATTTATTACATGACCCAGAAATCCAATTTCTTGTGTCCAAAACTTGCATTTACTTAACTTTCCATACAGTTTATTTTCTTGGAGCAAGCCAAGTACTACTTTTAGGTGTTCCTTATGAGTTTCCCCATCCTTGGAATATACCAAGATATAATCAATAAACACCACCACAAAGTGGTCTAGGTGTGCTCTAAACACCCTCTGCATTAGGTCCATAAATAATGCAGGTGCATGAGTAAGCCCAAATGGCATTACTGTATACTCCAAATGTCCATACCTAGTTCTGAAAGTAGTTTTAGGTATGTCCTCCTCCTTACTCTTAATTGGAAATATCCAGACCTGAGATCTATCTTAGAAAAGACCCTTGCTCCTTTCAGTTGGTCAAATAGATCTTGTATTCTTAGAATGGGATACTTGTTCTTTATGGTTAATGCATTCAGTTTTCTATAATCAATACAGAGTCTGAGGGTTCCATCTTTCTTCCTTACAAACAACATAGGTGCTCCCCAACAAGACACACTATGTCTGATGAACCCTTTCTCAAGTAGTTCATCTAACTACTTTCTTAGCTCTACCATTTCAGGTAGTACCATTCTATAGGGAACCATAGACATTGGTGCTACTCCAGGTACCAGTTTAATTTCAAACTCTATTTCCCTCATAGGTGGCAATCCAGGTAGGTTTGTAGGGAAAACCCCTAGAAAATCCTGAACTATTGGTATTTGCCTAAGTTCATTTGCTACTTCCTGGTCATTCAGTTCCAGGCATTCATAGTCACTTTCTAGAGTTACTTGTTTTAGTACCTCAAGTTGACAATCCATAACTAACTCTAGAGACTCATCCAAGTCATATGGTGTACACCCATGCATAATCAATCGTCTAGCATGACAATCAATGATCACTCTGTTCTCTCCTAGCCAATTCATGCCTAGAATCACATCATAATCATATGTGTCCAGTATTATGAGATCTGCTCTCAGTTTCAGCTTGTCTATTTGGATTTCACAATTTTCAACCATATGGTATATGAATAAAACTTCATTGCCAGCTGTCTTAACCCAGTACATATTGGACATATATTTTATTTCTAAATTCATGGTCTTAACCAAGCAATTAGAAATCACAGACAATGAAGCTCCAGTATCAAACAATGCATCTACCAACTGGACATTAAAGTAAATTGCACCTTTAAGGGCTCTTCTGCTAGTCCTTTGGTGACTAGTCTTTTTGTCTCTAGCGGCCTCGGCCTCAAGTGTTTTTGGCACCTTCCTGGAATTCTCCAGCTGAAACACCCTACCAACGGGTGCATTAGGCCTTCTTTGCTCCTGAGGTGCCCTTGGTGCCTGCGTCCCTCCTGGCATAGGCACCTGGGTCCTTAGTTGGGGCATGGGTATTTGCCCAGCTTCCCATCTGGGATTGAACCTTCCCAGTAGTTTCCTATCATCTCCCCTCTTTGGGCAGTCTCTTACCCAATGATTTGGTGCCCCACACTTGTGGCAACCAGCAGCAGTTTTGAAACATGGCTTATTACCATGGAATTTCCCACAAGTGTGGCACTAAAGACCATACTATTGTGGTCCTTTTTCCTTCTTGCTTCCTTTTCTTCCTCCACTAGGTTCTATCTTCTCTCTTGGCCTTTTATGTTGCCCCTTCTGGGATCCACTCCCACTTCCATGTCCATTCTTGGTTTGCTCCTTGAACTCCTGTTCAAGAGCAATGGCATTCAACATCACAGAGTAATAGTCTCTGGCTCCTACTACTCTAAGAATTTTTCTCAACTCAGGCCTCAAGCCTTTAAAAAACCTCTTAGTCTTCATCTCCTTCTACCCATCATACTGTGGGGCATATATGATCAAATTGTTAAATTTCTGCTCATACTCCAAAACACTAAGGTCTCCTTGCTCCAATTGATCAAACTCTACCTGCTTTTGATCTTTCTGGGCCTCACTTACATACTATTGGTGGAAGACTTGAAGAAAGTCTGCCCACCTCATGGACCTCCTCTTAGCTGGTGGTCTCCTTTGATTTCTTTCCTGATATGCCCTCTGTACTGCCCTCCACCATAACTCTGTATTTGCCTCTAGCCTGAAGGTAGCTAGAAGTACTTTCTAAGTGGATGATACATCCATTCTCTCAAAAATATTTTCTATTTGATATACCCAGAACTCAGCTTCATCTGGGTCACATCCACCCCTGAAAATTGGAGGTTTTAATGCCAGGAACCCCTCCAGCTAGCCTTCCTTAAGTCCACCCCTTTTGGACCTCTCTTCTCTTACTTCTTTACCTCTAGTTCTGTCTCTGGAGGTTCTGCCTCTTGCTATGCTTTCTATAGGAGGCTCAGTCCTTATTAAGTAAATATAAGCATCTAGCTCTTTAATGTTTGGGCTCTCCTCATCCTCCTCCTCTGTCCTGGGTTCTTGTCCAACCTCTGACCTCAATCTCCTATCCCTAGGATGCCTTCTCTCCTCATCACCTTCATCCTCTTCCTGATTTCCCTCATTCCTGCTAGATTGGCCATATTCAATGGGCTCTTTGACAGGCCTTCTCCTTCTCCTCCTTCCATCGATTTCATAATTCTCCCCAGCTCCTGCTTGACCTGGGTTTTCTTGTGATTGAGCTTGGACTCTAGTCAAGGCTTGCATCCCTACAACCAGCTGAGCCACAGTAGCTTGCAGTGACTCCATCAACATCTTCATCCTGTCTGGCCTACCTCTGCTGGGTCCAGGTATTTGGAACCTAGCATTTGGCTCCTTTGCCAAATTATGTTCACCACTATCTGCCTGTCTCTCAGGCATAACTGCCTGGTCTTCAGGCACATCAACATGCCCTCCATCTATGGGATGGGTTGTTGTACCCTCCTCTTGCCTCAGGGATACTTTTTCCCTGCCTCTTGTTCTCATACTGTAATTTAATTATAGATATCCACATATGCTCAATAATACAAGTCTTATATAATCCTATGTGGGACCAAGTCTAGGCTAAACCTGCTTCACTAATTAGAAGCTATGTAATCAGGGCTCTGATACCAAACAAAGCCTGTCACACCCCACACAGGCCCCAGCCCATGCACACTCAGTGCCACTCACCAAAACTACCCAAAAAGTTATTAGACAATTGAGTTTCTAAGTGTTGTTAACTACTTTAATTTTGGCCAACTTTCTGTTTGGTGGTTTTAAGTCTTATTTTCTTAAGTTATGAGCCTGGGAGGTGCCCGAGGAGGCTTATGAGAAGTTCTATTTAATTTCTTGCAGAACAAGGCAAAGTAAAACTCAGTAACTTGCAGTAAAAGCAAGGCAGTGTATGTGGTATCTTGGAATACAAGCAAGGCATACACTTAAATACTTAAATGCATGGATTATGTGTATTTCAGGTGTGCTACATATATGCATGGCAAAATAAGCCCACAGCTTTGTACTTTTGAAACCAAGGTTTTGTTTTCATGCTCAATTGTATTCGGCCAAACTTGGTACTCAAAGATATCAACACATAAAGCTCAGTTAGCAACATATATACCTCTCATAACTTGGCTTAGAAGCATCCCATATATATATATATACATAACCAGAACCAACACCAACCAAGCATAACTTGGTATCCAAAGTAACCATTAAAGTACACAAAACTAAAGTACCAAAGGCTATAAGTATTTACACAAAAGATAGCCCAAAAAAGTGCTTCTAACTTGGCACATGCCAAGACCACCTATAGTTCAAATTGTTGGGTTTCGGGAGCCAAACAGCGCAGCGGAATTTAACCGAAACCCTCCAGGATCCAAGTGAAACGGGGTAAACCGGGTGTTCGAAAATTTCATACCTAATTTTCGGTTGAGATCTCTCACTCAACTGTAGAGTCGAATCACAAAACCTGAACAGTTGACGTGTTCAGGCTCTCTATGGTATCCACACGAGCCTCTCGGGATCACCACGCTTCCACCACGTCCCGGCAGATGCGTTTCTCTTGCGCACGCAGTGCTAGCTTGCGTCCTCCAAGGAATTGCAAGAGAAGAGTGTGGCTGTCCTTTTGGGAGGCTAGGGCAAGGAGACCTGCGAATTTCTCACTTAAAAGTTGTATTTATAGTGAGACTCAAACTTCCAGGCCTAATGGGTTTCAAAGCCCTAATCCAATTAGGATTTAATTTCGGGCTTAATAATGGCTACAACTCTTGGGCCCATTATTAATACGAAATTAAAGTGAAACCATAACCCAAATAATTAGCCCATGCACTCTAATGATCCAAAAGCTCTATGTGTGCGACCTCCCAATAGGCTCTTGGTGTCCATGTTGGCAATGATCATAAATCACATTTATGATCATAAGCAATGAGCGGGTGTCTAGCAATCACATCATTGCTAACCCCAAGTGACAAGATTGTCCGGTGAATGGATGAATTCGAGACCCTAAACCTTTATGATCATCACCGATATATGCCATTGTCCCTTTGTCCAAGATATCAAGACTAAGCACGAGACCTGGAATGTGTCACTCTCGTATAGCCAATCTTTGGTTTTTTGATTACCGAGTAGACCAACTTAAACTGATGACATTGATATCATATATCAACTCATCGAAGCATGGCCATGCATTTTCTAAGTCTCACTCTATCAAGGGGCCCAAAGATATCACTCCCGTTACATAGGAGGGACAAATGCCCATCTTGATCATATAAAATCCCTCCGCATGATATGTGACATACCCAATGACCACCTTCAAGTTCACTCAGTTACGAGCAACAAAAGAAAGTATCAAAGTATGTGACTCACATGTAGGGAAACCTTGATGATACTTAGGTCGAAGGACTACATATACCATGATCATTATGAGAATCACTTATGACACTCATATAACGATCCATGAAGTGTTCTCATGGTGGGTCAGTCCAGTACACAAGTTCTCCAACTTGTACCCATATGTAGACTAGATATCTCATATTAGTCTCCACATATGCTAGTCATTATGTATTATTGCAACCCGCTCCACAATAATACTAGACTAGGGACGTTTAAGAATATCATTATTCTAGGGTTACAATTATGCTTATTACGTTACGCAGAAACAAAACAACAAACATAATTGCTGGATTAATGCCTCAATAAAATATCATGACTCAATGTGCAAAAATACAATCATCTCATGATTGGCTTTTTGGGCACAATACTAACACAAATGTTGCTAAGTTATGTCAATACAACCCAAGCCCTCACTCTCCAAGGAGGAACCTAAGTGTGCAGCACAACAACACACACTGCAACATTAAACCTATGACCATATTCATGGTCATGAATGTGAAGACTACGATTAAGGCCTAAGTTCACAAGTCCATGACTCCTCTAGACGTATTCCACAACTACACAGCCTGCAAAAATTATAGTAAAAGTCTCGGCCATAACAATATACAAGACTTGTACATGAATAAAGCCAAGTTTCGGTTGGCGACATACCTCATATACTAGTGTGCACTTCCTAGCACATCAATGAACCAAAAAGCCAAACACAAGCACTCACTCAAGCTCTATGTCTTTTCCTGAAACATAACAACAATATTTGGCAATGAGTAATAAGTACTCTAGTAGGATTCATTATACAAACCGACTCATTTTGAGTCTATTTTGTTTAAGTCTGAGACTTCTTACTTACCTCTCACTACTTGCTGCACCAATCCTGCAAAGTGAAAACAAGACAATAAAACATCCCAAAATACCAGATATACAACAATGACTATTCCATGTTAACCGAGACATAGTATAACATAATCACTATCATAACTTGGTTAGTCACACGCGAAACAAACAATCAAGCACAACAACATACAGCACACACCACTGCATTTCCATTCGGCCGAAAGCCCATAGCATGATGTGTTAAAATTTGCTACACTAATCGCTCATAACTCAATCACTAGTCCACTAGAGCTCTGAATTCGTTAGCAAGCTAGCACTTACTTGCTCAGGAATTCTAACACATGCCATTACCTATTAAACTAGCCGAGTCATAGAGAAAATAAAAATCAAGGCTGACCGAAATCTTCTCAATATGCCATTCATCAAGCCATACTAAGGTCATTTAGCACATTTTACACCATCGCTCAGTCACTGCTAACTACTTGATATCATCAGTAAGGATTTACCAAATTGCACATACCAAGTGGTGGTAACAACTGACTCCTACACCTCAATTTCTTGAGGCTTGTAGGTCCTCTCGGTTTGCCTTCGATTCCTCCAAGACCCTAACGAGCCTTAAATCGTTCCAATGGTGATGTCGCCAGGTGCCGAAATTACCAAACTTCTAAGCTTGATTCTCCCTTCAAGCTTCAATTCATCAACAAATTGAGTGACGGAGATTTCGGCAGCAACTCACTAAGAACCGAGAAGAACACTTGCAAGAACTCGGTCAAGACTTAACTTTGCTCTTTGACCCGAAACATCATGGTGTTAACCATGAGTGGAAGCATGCTTAACTAGGATGTGGCCACATGGCCTTAATTTTGGACTAATGCTCCACTTAATCCCATACTTATTTGCATGGTGCAGATTAGTCCATAAATAGATCATAGGCTCATCTTAAACACCCGATTAAGAGTACAAATAAGTCCCTAAGTTTTGTTCTCAGGCCATTAACCGTATAACAAAATTTTATGTGCAATTAGACCCTGAAACTTCTTCGGTTTAGCACCCTCATCACTTCTCATGATTTCATTTAAGTCCCTCACATTTATTTTCTCACCATAAGCCTTCATGGCCATTTTTCTTTGTGCATTTTGAACCCGAAAGTTCTCAAATTAACACATACACTATTATTCACATGCTCAAAAGAAGTCCCTCATGTTTATGGACATTTCCTCTGTACTCCTTTTAGTTTCTTGGCCTAGGCCAAGCACTGAGGAATGGTCCTAACAGGATGTGTTGGGTAGGAAGCTCGTCTTACACAATTCAAATGTAGAGCTTGTCCTTTTTGTTTATATGCCCATGTTTGAACCAGAATCATTAAAGGAACACCAAACTCTAGCCGATTAACAAGTGTAGCATGATGTAAACCAAGATTGCTGAAGGATTGGAAGATAACTTGAAGTTGAAGCAAACTTAAAAGGAAGGTATTGCCTTTCATTATGATTCATGAATTAAAGGGTGTTGGTAAGGGAATAAGTGTTTTCTTCCTTAGTATCTTAATATCTGTAAATAATTGTATGGATTATACATCTTCAACATCTCAGGTTTGCTTAAAACAAGCAAGAAAACATAATGGCTAGTTAGGATAAAATTGATTTTTGGATGATTATGGCCATGAAGGGTCAGTGATTCTCTAGAAATTGGTTGTTACAATAGTGTTTTTGGCCTTTTGTCCCCCCCCCCCCCCCCCCCCCCTGAGCAATGGGTTTTTTTTTTTGTATAGAGAACTCTATGTGCTCATGAACATGTGTGATTGTTCAATTACATTGTGTGATTCTTAGGAGCTCCAATTATGTCACTAACTTGTTGTGTTTGTGTGACTTGCTATTTTGATTATTTATCTTGCATATTATTTCTTTACTGAGTTTCTTTGGAATTCACCCTTCATGTTTTTGTGTAGGGAATGAAACTCACCAGTAGTTAGCCTATATATATAGTGTAAATATTGACACAAGTTACTGTTAATTGTACTCCAATAATGTAGTTATCTTCTTAAGCATACCTCTAATTTATGGAAGATAAGCATCTAAGCAGTTAACTAACATGTTTGTGAACCTTTAGTGTAGTGAACTGTGTGAACACTTTGGCAGAATTGTTTGACCAGGAAGGCTTGTCCAACAAGAAGGAACTCTACCAAAGTAATATAGCACACACTTGTCACTTACTTTGTTATGCCTATTTTTAGGACCTTTGGACACAAGATCCTGGTGTGTAGTGTAAAACACATCTAACTATGCTAGGAAGTTTTTATGTAAAGTTTTTTAAATGGTTTTGTGAAAGTGTTTGTATGTGACTAATGTTGGGCAGTTTATGTTAAAATAAGTTTGCTTAAGTTCTTAATACAATTTAGCAAGTTCTCTTTCTTGTTTACTGCATTTTTGTCTACAAGAGTTTTAAAAACCTATTAGTTAGTGTTTTCATGATTTTATTTGTGTTAGAAGCCATAAATAGCTTACAAGAAGTCAAATCTAAAATTCAAGCTAAATTCCTATGGAAAATAGTTTTCTAGTATTTCTGAATCAAAGTTGAACCTAACTGTTGACCTTATGTTTTACCAGTCTGTTTAAGCTAAGTCTTTGTAGACAAGTTTTTCTTGTTATTTGAAATATGTTTGGCTAAATAATTCAATTTAAATCCTAGTTTATTAGCACCTTAATTACCTTATTCCTAGTTGCATAGTGTAGTGACTTATAACTTCCTACACAAGTTTACCCTAGCTTTTAATTCGCTTCTATTTGTTTGTGAAATCTAAGACAACAACCTTATGATCCATGTGAGCAAATCCAAAAGCCATCTAATTCATGGTTAGGAACAGAAATTGCTAGGGGTTTATTAGGGGGTGTGACAATTTCTAGAATCAAAGTAGAGTTAAAACCAAACTACGGCAAGGGTGATATACCATAATTTTGTGTTATAAATTGACATATAATCTAATATTGTCAGTGTAAAATGATCAATACTCCTATTATGGTAATCATTCTAGCTTGAGATTAAGGTTGGTTTGCCTGGCCATTAAATGATTAACAAGCATAGTATGTTTAGGTGCATTGTGATTATGTGTATTTAATTGGGAGTCTGAGTGACAAGTTGATAGGATTAGTCTAGGAACTTTGGATGTATTAAATTACTTGGGCAGAGAGATTAGTGACTAAGTATGAACTTGGTGCACCATTAGCTGAAGATCTTTTGCTTTCAATCCTTCTTATTCCATACTGGAAGTATTGAAACTGAACTGTTTGGCTACAAGTAAGAAAATCTACACACTAGCATGGAGGATCAACTTTGACTCAACTGTTGACTTTAAGATTGGAGGTGATTTTGTTACCACCTCAACAAATTGGAAAATTACAATATAAAGGCATAGTGGCTATAAATTATTATATAAGCATGATTTTCCCCATGGTGAATGGAATATGAAAGGTAAAGTGTGCAATCTACACCTCCTTAAAAATTTCCACACAATGGTTACTTGACCCTTCAAGAAAACCTTAATAGATTGGTTGGTTAACAAGTAACCTATGGACTTCATTGTAAGATTTCATGAATTAGGTACTCAATTGTAATAACTTAAAAAAAAAAAAAAAAACCTTTTTAAGGGAATTGAATGATATGGAAGAATTTTTTTTCGGAGGCTAAATTGCATAAAGGAAACAAATACTATTATTCAAGAACCTAGGACAACTAGGTTTACAATTGTTCACAAAAATAACTTAAAGATGGGATCATCATTGACAATCAAAGATGGCCATTTCTAGCATTATCCCAACCCTTTATTTCCAGCTTCTAAGGTCAAAAAGGTGGGCTAAAGATTAGCGAAAAAGTATTTGCTTAAGGCATAATTATAGTGACCTAAGTGAGGTTTAAGATTAAACTAATTAAACCAAGGAAACTATCTTGATTTCTTGCCTCTCCTTGGTCATTTTAAGCCCTCACTGCCTAGAGTTGCTCCCTTAACTCATCCGTAACCTCAAGCTCTCAAGAAATCACAAAGGAAAGCACTCGGATGCACCAAGAACAAGATAAACCCTAGTTTTTTGGTTTATTGTGCAACACTTGTTATAATCAGCCTTCATAGCCCAAGGTAAGGGTTTTATCATGGTTTCACGGGAGTTTACTATTCAATACTAATGCCCAAACATCTATGAAGCTAAGACCCTAAGCTTGGAAGAGAGCCAAGAGCTTGATGAACCAAGTTTAGGTTAAGGTGGAAATTGCACCTAGGGTTTCAGCCCTACACCTTTGGTGCTCTGTTATGGTAGTGAAATGTAAGGTTTCTAGAGCCCAAGTTAGTACTAAGTAAGACCAATTAACCTCTTAAGACCAAGCATTAGCTTG
>SMDT01001610.1:0-83774 GCA_005392925.1 Aquilaria sinensis | reverse complement strand
ATGGTATTTGATCCATGGGTTATGTTGTTAATGATTATGCTTTATTATGGTAGGCATTGTGGTTGAAAGGCACTTGGACACTTGAAGTTTTATTGGAGACCCGAGAGCTTGAGGTAGGGTTCACTACACTTGAGTTCGCTTGGTAATATATGCCATGGTTACAAGTGTTAAGGTGGCTAAGTGATGGTTAAAATTTGCCATGTGATCTTAGTTACTTGATGGGCTTATTGGTTATATTTGGTTGCAATGTTGATTAGCTAATTGACTATGGTACATGTACTAAAATGCAAGTGAATGTGGCCTATTTGCTTGGCATTTTGGGAACTCCATATGGAATGTTATTGGTAAGATTTGTGTGCAAGAATTGCACACGGGTACATGTATGGCTTATATGGCCGAGAGCAACAATGTGAAGGGTGTGTGAGTACTTGTGTGCTTTGGTGATTTCTTGTGCATGCTAACCCCACTATGGTTATTTGTATATGGTTATACTTGCTTTTCTTGTCTTTGTGTTTGTTTTGCAGGTTGAGCTAATTAATTGGAGGTTAAGCCTTGAGTGTTCACTCGGCTTAACTAAACAAACTCTTTAAGAGTTGGGTATAATGAAGTGAATCCTACTGAGTTAAACTCACTGCCCATTCTCCATTTTTTTTTTAGGCAAGGATATTCAGCCTGAGTAGTGCTAAGCTGCCTTGTGTGTGCACTTAGTGTTATTTGCTTTGTTACTAAGGTATGTGACAATGTGTGCTTGGCTTGACACTTTAGAATTACTTGCAAGTCTTATTGTGAGTTGGCCGAGACTTATGGTTTAAGCTTGCAGGCTGTAGAGCGGGAACTGTCTAGGCGAGCATGGATATCTGGACTTTAGCTCTGGTTTTGCTTTTCACCTTTATGACCATGAGCATGGCCGTGGGCTTGGTGTTGCAGTGTGTGCTTTTGTATGGGATCCTTAAGGTGATGTTTGAGCACTAGGAGTTTGGTCTCGGTCTGTATATAACTTGGCATGAACAACTTATGGGTACTTGGCATTATTAGCCATGTTATTTGCTAGGTAGAATACACTTTTGGTTGTGTATATTGTAGTCTTGGATACCTAGATGGTGATGTTATTTTGAGAACCTTGTATGCCAAGTTATGTATGGGAGTATGAATGATTATACGTATGGATATGTGTTATAAGCATTATGGGCCAAGGCTTGGCACTTTTGAGTGTTGTTAATGGCATGACCTTGCAAGTTTTATGGTGCACCTTTGTATGTATGTTTGATGGCCGAGAGCTACATGCATTACTCCTTGTGGTTTTCCAAACTTAAACCAACATTGTGGGCTTCTTGGTTGCCATGTAGGTAGCACACTTGATTGCACACCAAGTATGCACTGGAAGTTGCATTATTTGTTGCCTTGCTTGTTATGCAAGAAAGTGGTTTGGGCCTTACTTACGCTGCAAGTAATTACTAGTTTGGTTTGAAAGCCACCTGGGCCACCTCCTAGGCCCATTACCTTAAGAAAATAAGACTTAAAGTTAGTTCCTTTGGGTTAGGCCGAGAGCTAGTTACCCAGTTTTTGGTTTGGGCTTGTGAGTCAGGTTGGGGACTTACAGGCCAGGGCCTGTGTGAGGTGTGACATTGTCTTTCTCAACACCCAATTCGTTCAGCTCGTCCCTCAACTCAGCGACCTCTTTCTCCAGCTTCTTCGTCTTCTTCTTCTTCTTCATCTCCTTCTTCAGCGCATCGACCTCAGCTTGAAGTTCATCATTGTCTGCAAGGGCTTTCTTCAGGAGAGCAGAGTCCTCTTCCTCCTCCTTCCGATAGACCTCATTTGCCAAGGATAGCACGAGGAACTTTTGGCCTAGGTCAGACACATTTTGGGAAAATCTTTGAAAGAGCTCCTCCTAACTCTTCAAGAATTCCTCCCGAACCATTGCCACCTCCTCCTTGGCTATTTTGTTTAGCTTGCCGTACTTGACAACCGAGCCAGCGCAGAATAGCTTGGCTTTCTCCAAGCACTCTTCGGTCAGAGATAGGATCGAAGACTGCTTTTGCTGCCCTTGCTTGAAAATATCCACTATAAGCCAAGAGCTATGAAAAGGAAAGACTTTGTGTTAGGATCAAAAGGCTACAAAATCTTGGAAAATTTGCTAAGTCCCAAGAAGCTCACTTGGGCAGCATGTTCAAAGATCCTCACGGTTAGGACCTCCTCGTTTGGGCATTCCTCCGCCAGAGATTTGAACATGGCTTGGGTGAGCACGCCCCTCGCCATTTGGGTACCATTTGCTGGCTATTCTTGGAGAACAAGTTCATGTCCTCCATGAAAGACCAGAAAGGCTCCCTCAGAACTTTATCCTTTGGGATATTGGAGTCCTGAAGGGCCCGCTTCTGGGCATGGTCCAGCATCCACGCCGAGGGTGCCAGTTCCTCTACAAAATCATGTCGAAGTTTGATCAGCACATTATCCTTTAGCCATACATCTAGAAGGTCAAAAATGCTAATGATGTCTAAATTTATAGAAAAATGGCTAAGGGAGCATAAACAAAACAAAGAAGACTGATGTGAGGACTATGGGAACTAGTACAGTGGTTTATGTGCAAAGCTGGAAACTTTCAGGGCTTAACTGCACATAGAGACTGGACTATGGAAAAACAGAAAAAAAAAACAGAGAAAGGGGATCAAATTGTACACTTAGATGAGTGGTACATTTAAAACTACAAACTTTAAGTTGGTGATTTCGACCATGCAAGATTATTTGATGACTAGTGCAAGGCTAGACCAAGTTTAGTGGACAACAATGATTACTAGTCATGTCTTGTCTACCACTAAAGAACTATTCACTAGTTAACTAGTTAAACTAACTAGTTTTTATACTAGACTTATGGCCGGTTTTGCATGGGAATTATGGCACTTTGGTACTTGTGCTCTTTTGTGCATGGCATTATGAGCCATGAAGAAACTTAAGTACCAAGTGAACACATGTTTTAATGGTGCTAGTGTGACCGTGAATGAGTGAGGGCATCATTGTTTCATGCAAAGAAATGAAAGCAAAAGTTAGCATATTAGCCAACTATTACACATGTGTCTTTCGGCCGAAACTAGTCAAGGCCATTTGGTTGCCATTTCGGGTTACTTTGCTCTTTACTTGGCTGAAAGTGTTCTTGAGAGCTTCACCTTAGAAATCGGTCTTGAATTCAAGAAATCTTGAAGGCATTTGAAGGATTCGAGCTTGCAAGATAGTTTCGGCACAAGGCAACTTGGAATTAAGCTTTGTTCTTGAATTTCGGTGAGGGGCCGAGCCAAATCAAGCTAGGGTTCCAAGGTATTCCTTATGTTTCCTTGATTCCATGGTAATTCTTCCATGAGCAAGGAGTTTAAGTGCTCAATTGTTGTTGTGTTAAGCTAATTGAGCAAGTATTGTGTTAGTTTGAAAGTTTGTTGTTGGCCGAAAGTTAGGGATGACTTAGCTTGATGTTCTTCTTAGTTTACATGGAAATTAATCCATGATTCGAGTTTATTGATGCCTATTTGATCTTATGCTAGGCAAATTGGAGTGAAGAACATCAAAAGGGTGCAAGTTGGTGTTTGGCCGAAAGGTTCAATTTGAGGTAACTTCATGTTCTTCATTTGATTACATGGTAATGGTGCCATGAACATGGTTTATTGATGATTAAATGATTATATGTTGGGTTAGATTGAGGAAGAACATTAATGTATGGAATTGGGCATTATGGCCGAGAGCTTGAACTAGTGTAATTTGGTGTTCTTCATTGAATACATGGTAGTTGATCCATGAGTAAGTGTTGTTGATGCCTATTTGTTGTTATGGTAGGCATTTTGAGTGAAGAACACTTGGGCATTGGAAGTTTGGCTTTGTGGCCGAAAGCATTTTGAGGTAGGGTTCACTAACACTTGATTATGCTTGGTGAATTACCATGGTTCAAGTGTTTAGAGTGGCTAAGTGATGGTTAAAATTTGCCAAATGACCTTAGTTGCTTGATGGGCTATTGAGAATACATTCGGTTTACTTGTTGATTAGCTAATTAACTAATGTACATGTACTAGAAATGCAAGTAAATGTGGCCTATTTGCTTAGCAATTTGGAGCTCTAAGTGGAAGTGGAGTGTTTGATGGTGTTTTGTGTGCAAAGTGCACATGGGTACATGTATGGTATATTTGGCCAAGAGCAATATGTGGTGTGTGTGTGTGTTATTGTGTGCTTTGGTGCTTTCCATGTGCTTGCTAACCCAACTTATGATATTGTGGATTATATGCCATGGTTATTTATCATGTATATGTATATGCTTGGTTTCCCTTGTCTTTGTGTTTGTTTTGCAGGTTGAGCTAAGCTAATGGGAGGTTAAGCTTTGAGTGAATACTCAGCTTAAGCTAAATAGACTCTTAATTGAGTTGTATTTGAAAAGTGAATCCTACTGAGTTTATACTCACTGCCCATCCTATTTGTTTTCAGGAAAGGACATACGGCCTGAGTAGGCTAACTAGCTTTGTGCTTGTCTTTATTACAAGTTGCTTATTTTCCATGTGCCAATGGCTTGGCTTATTGAATTTGGTTCATTACAAGTCTTATATCTTGTTGGCCGAGACTTATAAGTTAAGTTTGCAGGCTGTAGTGTGGGGGACCTGTCTAGGAAAGCATTATGGATACTTGGACTTTGGCTCTGATCATAGTGTTTACTTTCATGACAATGAATCATGGCAATTGGGTTTGGTGTTGCAGTGTGTACTTCTGTATGGGATCCTTAAGGTTCTGTTTGACCATTAATGGTCTCGGTCTGTATTTAACTTGGCATGGACAACTTATGGGCTCATGGCATGTAGCCATGTTGCTAGGTGCTAGGTAGACTACCCTTTTTGGAGTGTACATATATGTAGTCTTGGATGCCTAGGCTGGTGATGGTTTTGTTGGACTTGAATGCCAAGTTATGTATGGACTTATGGATGGTTTTGTGCTTGTATATATATGTTGAATGTTATGGGCCAAGGTTTGGCACTTTTATGTGATGAGTTATGGGCTTATTCTTGAGTAAGTGTTGTGAACCTCCATGTGTACCTATGTTGGCCGAGAAGAACATGTGCATATTAGCACTTGTGTTTTCAAAGTCAAAACCAATCTATGTGGCTTCTTGGTTGTCATATAGGTAGCACACTTGATTGCACACCAAATATGCACTTAAAATTTCATTAAGTGTTGCCTTGCTTGTTATGCAAGTAATCTATTAAAACCTTGCTTGATGTGCAAGTTAGTGGTATTGGGCCTTGCATCTGCTGCAAGTAATTAATGGATTTGTTTTAAAGCCTCCTGGGCCACCTCCCAGGCTTCTCACCTTAAGAAAATAAGACTTAATGTTGCCATTGCTTGCTTGGCCGAATTAGAGAAACTTAGAATTTGAGTTGGGTTTGTGAGTTAAAGTAGAAACTTATAGGCCAGGGCCTATGAGTGAGGTGTGACACTTCATGGACATAAGGCTGGTCCTTGAGCTCTCATAAACATCTTCTGGAGGGGTCTTAGAAGCGAAGGTCCTTCTTCAATTTCTTGGCCGAAGATGGCTCCCCTCCAGACACCTTCCGCCTCATCCCTCTTTCCAAAATCTTCTTCTGTTCCCATGCCTTTCTCGAGAGCTTGAACCTCTTAGGAAGAGGGACTTGCACCAGGTAGAAAAATTAGAAAAGTGGAAGACCAAATCTCTTCCCTCGTATGCTAAAATAAGGTTAGTGTAAGTCCTTTATGAAGGGGTACTTATAGAAAAACCGTTTGGAAAATGCCGGACTTATTCTCCGTGCGAAGATGATTTGGACTTTTGCCAATTTCATGGCATAGCCGTAATCAGCTTCTTCCCAACCATACTGCTATTTGCCTTTTTTATTCGATCTTAGGGATAAAACCCCATTTTATCCTGTTCATGCTGTATTATAAGCTCTATCCGGTTCCGAAGGGTGGCTTTTTTCATGCTGCCTCCTTGGGATCTGGGAGCAAGAAATTCACACCTTCGCTAACAAGGATCCCGAAGGTGGCAAGGAAGTTCTTCTTCCTGAAGGTCATGAGGCTCCACGTCCCACTAAGTGATGGGGAAAGCAGGCGGATGTCACAAGGCTGACTCCCGCGTTGGTGAGGGGACTTTGACAGACAAATCCGTCAGTCACTGGGATGCCTAGTCCCTCCATGCTCTCTTTACGGCCTGATCATGTCGAAACTACGAGGATGTCCTTCGGGAATCCTCGGAAACCTCACTGTGATAGCCAAGGTGCCGATCACCCTCCGAAGGCACGGGTTCGGACAAAGCACCAACCTCGGAAGAGAAATCACCCACCACAGAAGGAAGGATGTTCGACCTCCCGAAATCCAGCCTCGGCGTTTCTCCATTCCAGGAAACGACAATGCCAACCTCGGGGGGACGAGTAAGCCATCCTCGGAAGTGGGGGTGTCTCCGAGAAAGGTCACCTTCGGGAAATATACTCCTGCGATACCAAAAGCGACCTCGGAAGACAAGTTCTCCGAAGAGGTCTCCTCTACCAAAAAGGGGGCCTCGGGAGTACGACATAAGCATTTAAGGAGCCTCTGACATATCCCCGATAATCCGCCCCCAGTCACGTCCTGACACACCGCCTGCAGGGATACTCTAGCACGCCACTTTCGGGTTACCCAGAGCCCTAGCCTGGCAGCCCATGCCGACTAGGGGTCCTCTATTGCCCAAAAGACGTGGAACGCATCCCGCCGAACACGTGTCACGATCTGGGCCGGCCATCTGAGAAGGACTATTACTATTCACCCCTCTACAAATACTTGGTAATTATTCCAGAAGAGGGGGGAGGACATTTTTTTGAGATAAGATACTTCTTTACTCTTTATCATCTCATTACCTCCAAAAATACTCACTTGGGCGTCGGAGGCTCCTCCCCGGAAAAACACTCCGGGGACCTCCTAACCCTTGCTTCCTGTGACTTTCAGGTGATCTTCTCAGAGTACGTTCGTCCCGGACCTCTCTCCATTTCCATAAGCCCCTGCCGCCTTCACCATGACACACGAAGGAGATGCTGAAGGGCATCATCTGGCGCCGTCTGTGGGAAACCACCCCCAGGTCGCCGTCGTTGAAACTCGGCGTTCTAAGGACAAGGGACTCCCGAGGTCCCCGTCCGCGCCAGAAATTCAACCGGCAGCCGAACAAACTGCGGCAGGGACTTCCTCGCCTGAGGACGAACGTCCACTGACTATTACTATGGCCTTCCTGCGTGAATTTCAGCGCTCTGTTGTGGCCGAAATGACGCAGCAGTTAGACCAAAGGTGGCCACAACCAACCCCAGGACGAAGGCCCTCTTCACCGGCACCTCGGCGTGAGAAGAGCCCCCGATCAACTCATCGGAGCTCGGGAAGTGGGGATCAACGCGATGAGTCCTCAACGGAAAACATACCCCTCAGGGCGCGACTTGTGGGAGAAACGGGGACAAAGCAACCCAAGGCCCCTCGCCGAAGGAGTTCCACGCCTGAGGCAAAGTCACCATCTCCCCGGCGCCGAAGTCATTCCCCAAAGAGAAGACGTCAGTCTCCATTCCCAGAAGCCTACCGACAGCAGGAAGAAGAACCTAGCGCCACACTCCTCATGGAGAAAATTCTAAAGAGGATAGAAAGGGTGGAGAGACAAGTAGCTCGGAAGCCCGTCTGGGCTAGATTGTCAGAAACCTTCAATGGAGACGAGTCACCATTCACCCGAACAGTGGTCGAGGCACCTATGCCAAGCGATTTTCGGGTACCTCGGCTGGAAACCTACGATGGCCGAACCGACCCCCAGGCTCATCTGACCAAGTATAAGCGCAGTATGGTACTGCACGGAGCTGATGATGCTACCTTGTGCAAATGCTTTGAGGTCACCCTTGCTGGGCCGGCCACGGCGTGGTACAACTCGCTGGCTCCTGGAGGCATCATGGAGTTCCAAGAACTGTCTGCTGCCTTCACGCAGCAGTTCATCGGGAGCCGCCCAACGGCGAAAATGCCCGTCCAAATGTTCGATTTAGCGCAGAAAAATAGTGAAACCATACGCGACTATGTCGAAAGGTTCAACAGGGAAGCCTTGAGTGTCCCAGACTTCAGGCCGGAAATACGTATCTTGGCCATGACACGAGGGCTTCGGAGAGACTCCCAGCTGTTCTACGAGTTCTCCAAAGATCCCCCCGACACGCTCGGTGAATTCTACCGAAGAGCGGAGCAGCACATGACCGCCGAAGAACTGAGAATGGGAGGCCCGAGGTCCGATCATGTCCGCGCCGAGGGACCAAGTCAGCAAACTCGCTACCCAACTAAAACAAGTGGGCGTCCTCGGAAGTTTAAGGGAAGGAAGCCAATTGCCTTCACTCCCCTGAACACCACGAGGACGAACATCCTGATGGCGATGGAAAGGCAAGGGACTCAGATTCAACGTCCGAGGGCCATGACCTCGGACAACAAGAAGAATATGAAAAAATTCTGCCAATTCCATCGAGACCACGGGCATGATACCGAAGATTGCTTCCAACTGAGGAAGTACATAGAGATGCTGATAAAGCAAGGACAACTTCGGCATTACCTGCGCATTCCCTCCCCGAAGGGAAGGAAGGAAGAAGAAGGAAAGGTAGAGGACGAAGAGTACGACTCCGACAGGCATCGAAACCGAAGTCCGAAAAGGCGTCCCCCGCCCCCAGCAGGAGTAATACAAGTGATCACCACAGGGTTGCCGTCGGTGGAAAGAAAAAGAAAAGCCAGAGAGATTTCGGTAATGGAGTACGGGAATCCATCAAAGAAGCTCACTCGAAAGCACGGATCCACCGTCATTTTTCCCCATGACGATCCTTTATTGATTATGGCAAGGATAGGAAGCTGGGACGTTAAGAGAGTACTACTTGATGATGGCTCAAACACAGACGTCCTATTCTCCCACCTATTACCAAGCTTGGAGATATCGAGAAGCGACCTCAAATCTGTCACTTCCCCTACTTTTGGAGTGGGGCCGTCCGAACTTCCCGTCCTTGGATGGGTAGATCTTCCCCTGATGCTGAAGGGAACTTCAGCAAACAACAGGAAGGAGCTGTTCACCTCCATAATGACAAGGTTCATCGTCATCAATGTCCCTTTGTCATATAATGCCATTCTTGGAAGGCAAACGCAAGGAAAGCTCCACATTCGCCCGGATGTGAAGTACCTAACTGTCACCTTCGCCACCAAGGATGGAGATGCTGAGATCTTCATCGACCAGGGGGAGGTGCGAAAGGTGTTTGTAAAGGCAAAAAAAGCCCCAGCGGTGAATTGTGCACAGAATACAAAAATGAAGGGGCTACCCGCACAAGAATCAGAAGAACAAGGAACAGAGGATCCCAAGAAAGTAGAAACGGAAGAGATAGAGCTTGTCCCAGGCCGAAACACCCGAGTAGGGAAAAAATTGGCCAAAGGAGACAAGGAAAAGCTTGTATCTTTCCTACTAATGAATAAAGATCTGTTCGCCTACTCGCCGAAAGACATGCCTGGGGTAGACCCTAGCATAATACAGCATAGCCTCAAAGTAAACCTAGAGGCAAAGCCGCTCCGCCAAAAGAAGCGAAGCCTCTCGGCGCACAAAAACAACTTCGTCAAAACCGAAGTCCAACACCTGTTGGATGCAGGTGTAATCAGGGAAGTCAAATACCCCGAATGGCTAAGCAATGTAGTCATCACCACGAAAGAAGGGAGCAACAAGCTCCGAATGTGCATAGACTTCCGAAATGTAAATGATGCTTGTCCTAAAGATTCATATCCTCTCCCGCCGATAGATCAACTGGTGGACTCGACCGCTGAATATGGACTCCTGAGCTTCCTAGATGCTTTTAGTGGGTACCATCAAGTCAGGATGAACCCCGAGGACGAGGAAAAAACCGCCTTCATCACCGAAATCGGTACGTATTGTTACGTAAGAATGCCCTTCGGGCTAAAAAATGCAGGAGCTACCTACCAGAGGCTGATGAACAAGGTCTTCAGCAGTCAAATAGGGAGAAACATGGAAGTCTACGTGGATGACATGATAGTCAAAAGCAGATTGCCTGGCAGCCACATTGCTGACTTGGAGGAAACTTTCCACCAACTTAGAGCATTCGGAATTCGTCTCAATCCCGAGAAATGCGTCTTCGGCGTAAGTTCGGGCAAGTTCCTCGGATTTATGGTATCGGAAAGGGGTATCGATGCCAACCCGGAAAAAGTCAAAGCTCTACTTGAATTCTGAACTCCTGTCACAACAAAAGATGTGCAAAGGCTTACGGGCAGAATAACCTCCCTTAGCAGGTTCATCTCCAGATATGGGGATCGCTGCCGAGCATTCTTTAAGGTACTCACTAAGGCAGCAAAAAATAGTGGCAACCTCGAAAACAACGATCACCCTTGGAACGAGGATTGCCAAAAGGCCTGGGAAGAACTCAAAGTTTATCTGACCCGACTACCCACTCTTCGGCAACCTCGAGAGGGAGAACCCCTCGTGCTATACCTTGCTGTTGCTGAAAAAGCACTGAGCTCGGTTCTCGTAAAGGAAGAAGGAGCGGTGCAGTGGCCAGTCTATTACGTGAGCAAATCTCTGCATGGCGCCGAAATCAGGTACCCCCTACTACAAAAAGCTATCTATGCCTTAGTACTAGCAAGTAGGAGACTGCGTCCATATTTTCAGGCTTATCCCATCATTGTCCGAAGTAACCTACCCCTTCGGGATGTCATGAAGAGGGTAGACCATTCGGGAAGGCTTTCCAAATGGTGCATAGAGCTCAGAGAGTATGATATCACTTACGAACCAAGGAAAGCAATAAAAGCCCAAGCCCTGGCAGACTTCATTGCCGAAGTACCTTTCGCCGAGAGTGATCAGTTTGACCTTGGCAAAAGTGAGCCAGAATGGACCCTGTTCGTAGATGGGGCCTCCGGCTCTGAGCACCAGGGAGCTGGGGTAGTCATTCGCGGCCCCGAAGGCATGGAAGTAATGAAAGCCATCAAATTCGGGTTTAGTGTCACCAACAACGCGGCAGAGTACGAGGCTCTCATAGCAGGGTTGCGCCTTGCTAGAAAGATTGGTGTGAGAAACCTGAAAGCCCACAGTGATTCTCAGCTGGTGGTCCGACAGATGGCAGGGGACTACAGTGCAAAAGATCCAACTTTGGCAAAATACCATGAGCTTGTGTCAAAGCTCATCCGGGAATTCGACGCGGTGCATATTGAAAATGTGCCTCGATGAAGCAACACCGAGGCAAATAGTCTGGCGAAGTCAAAAAACTTCACCGAAGTATTGAGTCACCCCAGCATTGCGGTAATGAGCACAACAACCTCGGAGGAAGGATGGGAAAATCTTATAAAGAGGTATCTTATAACCTCGGAGCTTCCCGAAGACCCTCGTGAAGCGGCAAAAGTGAAAAGATGTTCCGGACGATACTTCTTAATAGGGGAAGAACTATACCGACAGGGATTTGGAAGTCCATTGCAAAGATATATTAGCGAAAAAGACACTCAGGCAATTCTCGAGGAAGTCCACGAGGGAATTTGCGGTGCCGACATCAGGACTGACGCTTTGGCAGGAGTGATACTTCGCCAAGGGTATTTTTGGCCCACATTAAGAAAGGACGCAAGACAGTTTGTCCAAAAATCTGACAGTTGCCAGAGACACGCAAAAGTTCAAAGATTGCCCTCAGAACTAATAAACTCTACTGACTACCCCTGTCCCTTTGTAGTATGTGGCATTGACCTCATCGGCCCACTCCCGACAGCACATGGAGGAGTGAAATTCTGCGTGGTCGCAGTAGACTACTTCACCAAGTGGGTAGAGGCAGAGCCCCTAGTAACTATCACAGCAAAGGATATACAAAAATTTGTCTGGAAAGGAATTATATGCAGGTTTGGCATACCGAGGGTGATAGTCACCGATAACGGTTCCCAGTTTATTGACAAAGGGTTCCAGGAATTCATCACCAACCTCGGAATAAAGATGCACTTCGCCCCCGTAGCTCATCCCCAGAGCAATGGACAAGTAGAGGTGTCTAACATGACCATAAAAGATGGTCTGAAAAAGAGATTAAGGGAGGCAAAGGGAAAATGGCACGGAGAACTTCCTAGTGTGCTGTGGAGCTATCGAACAACACCCCGAAGGGCTACGGGTGAAACGCCTTTTTTGCTCGTCTTCAGCATAGAGGCTATTATCCTTATTGAGGTAGTATGGCCATCAATTAGAATGCATGTGTTTGACGAAGGAGGAAACGACCTCAGGTTGAGAACCAAGCTCGACCTAGTGGATGAGCACAGAGAGATGGCTGAGCTCAGAAGAAAGGCCTTTCAACAAAGAATGGCCATAGCCGCAAACCTGCATGCCAGGCCTAAAGGAATAAGGAAAGGAGACCTCGTCCTCCGAAAGGCTGAGTTCGAACCCCAAAAACTGTCCCACGGGGTACTTCGGCCAAATTGGAAAGGACCTTACTTGGTCCTGGACGAGGTCCGAAAGGGAGTATACAAGCTCGGCGACACCGAAGGGGGAGAACTGAAAAATACCTGGCATTCGGATGCCCTAAAGAAATTCTATACTTAGAACTTTTTTCAGAAAGATTGTAGTTACTCTTCCCCGCAGTCGTCAATAAAGACACAAGCCGGATGTTGTCGCGAGATTGAAAAATTAGTTCCTTAATGGTTTTCCTTTCGGAACTAACTCCTGGATGGAGTATAAACTCGGCGGAGTTCGGAAAAAGTCTAAAACTACTCTTCCCGAAGAAGTAAGTACGGACAAATTCACCGAAAGTGCGTGCTTAGAATTACTTCTGAAGAATCCTATTCGGAAGAATGAATGGAGATTGGAGAAAGAATCTTCATTAAAAAATTCTAAGGCAAAGATGTACAAGCAAGCAGGAGTACAAGAAAGTAAGGAGAAGCCTATTGCTGAGCAGGGACATCCGATGTCTCATCATTATCATCATCGTCATCATCATTAGGCTCAGTCGGAGGCACCGGCTTAGCTGGAGGAAGATTGAGAAAATCTGGCTTTGACCATACCTCATGGGGCCCATCGGGAAAATCCAGAGCGGACAGGTAGGAAAGGTCGAGCTCAGGGTGCCGAGCAAGGACTTGATGGCGCGCCAAGCAAAAGCCGTCTTGGAAAGCCACCTTCGCCATTCGCTCAGACTTGTCCTTTTCGGCACCAAGAGCATCAAGCTCGGTCTGAAGCTTGGCAATCTTCTCCTCCAGCTTCTTCTTCTTCTTGCTCTTAGCCCCCTTCTTCAAAGATTTAACCTTGGCATCAAGGTCAGCGTTCAAAGCAAGCGCCTTCGCTAGGCTCTTGCCGTCTTCAGCATTCGCCTTCCGAAGAGCCTCGTTCTCTAAAGAGAGAGCGGCACACTTTGAGCCGAGGTCGTCAACCTTGGCAGTGAAATCTAGGAGAAGTTCCTGCTTGCTCATCGCGAGCTCGGCCCAAAGATTCACAACATCCTCCTTCACAATCTTGAGCTCATCATATTTGAGGACGTGCCTGGCGCAAAACTCCTTCATTTTGCTCAAAGAATCTTCGGACCGAGAACGGGCCTCTGTTTGCTTCGACGCCTAAGTGCGGAAATACCCGCTGTATGCCAAAAGCTGCAAAAAAGAAGGCCCCAAATGAGTATCAAAAGAATGATGGAAACTTAGAAGGAAAATCTCTAAATAAACAAAGAGGAAAGAACTACCTGGGCGGCGTGCTCGGTCATCCTCGCCGCGAGGATCTCTTCGTTGGGACATTCGGTGACGAGCGACTGAAAGGTGGCGTTTGTCATCACCCCCGTCGCCATTTGGGGAGCCATCAACTGGCTATCCTCAGAGAACAAGTTCATGTCCTCTGTGAACGTCCAGAAGGGCTCCCTCGGCACCTTGTCGAGAGGGATCCGCTTGTCCCGAAGAGCCTTTCGCCGGGCGTGAGCATCCACCCAGGGCACCGCAGACATGTCCTCTGCAAGTTTACGCCGAAGTTCCGTCAGTACGTCATCCCTTAGCCATTCATCCAAAAAATCGTAGATACGAAAAATACTAAGGTTTGTAGGAGAATGGCTAAGGAACCAACCTGGTAGAACTTCGGCGACGTCGTCTTCAGACTCGCCCTCCCGGACTTCACCGGGAATGTTCTTCCCCTTCCTTCTTCTGCTCTCTTCAAGTTCCTGAGCGGATCTTTGCTCAGAAGAAGGCTCGGCGGGTAGAATGGGGCTTAGTATTGCCCCAAGAAGGGCAGGGTCCGAAGGAAGGTCCGCCGGCATTGAAGGAAGAGCAGGAGATTGATCCTGCACCTCCACAACGACTTCGGGAGGGGGAGTAACAGCCCTAGCCTTCTTGGCCCTAGAAGGCCTGCTGCCGATCATCTTCTTCCTCTTAGCAGGCGCCTTCTTGCGCGTCTACTCCCCCCTCTCGGCCTGGCTGAGGAAGAGCGACTTGTAAAAATCAGCAGATTGATCGCCCATCTCTGCAAAATGAATAAGTATCAGCGTAAGTTGAAAAGGAAAAAACATATTGAAACCAGGAAAGAGACTTTCTCTCGGCAAAATACTCATATGTGATCTCCCCCCGAAAGAGCATGACTATCCAGGCCTTCTTCCCCGGAAGAACGGGCACAGGCAGACCGAAGTCACTCTTGTGCGTGTTCACCACTCCCATTTCCCGGAAGAACCTCCTCGGTCATAAGGTCCCGTTTGATGGGAAAAGGGTAAAATGAACACGGAGGGACCTCGGGGTCCCAGTCTACCACGGCCTGGATAACCCTATCAAATCGATCAAACTCAACAGCCAGCTCCAGAGTCAGGAGTTTCTGGGTGTCACACCTCACACAGGCCCTGGCCCATGAGTTCTAGGTTTAACTCCCCAAAACTGTAACTTTAACTCCCACTTTATGGTTTCGGCCAACCAACAACAGTTATCTTTAAGTCTTATTTTCTTAAGGTAAAAGGCCTGGGAGGTGGCCCAGGAGGCTTTTAAAACAAACCCATTAATTACTTGCAGCAGATGCAAGGCCCAATACCACTAACTTGCAAAATAAGCAAGGCTTAATAGATTTCTTGCATGACAAGCAGGGCAACACTTAATGAAAATTTCAAGTGCATATGTGGTGTGCAATCAAGTGTGCTACTTATATGGCAACCAAGAAGCCCACAGTATTCATTTTGATTTTGAAATCACAAGTTGATATGCACATGTTCTTCTCGGCCAACAAAGGTACACATGAAGGTTCACATTTACATACACAAACAAAACCCCATAGCCATTTATAAAGGTGCCAAACCTTGGCCCAAAGCATTCAACACATATACACATGTCCAAAACCAGCCATACATATACACATAACTTGGCACAAAAGTCCAACAAAACCAACACCAAAGCTACGTTTCCAGGACTACATATGTGTACACAAAAAGGTAGTCTACCTAGAAACCAACATGGCTACATGCCATGAACCTAAGTTTTCCATGCCAAGTTAGTACAACCCATGACCACTAATGGTCAAATAGTACCTTAAGGATCCCATAGAAAAGTATACACTGCAACACCAACCCAAAAGCCATATTCGTAGTCATAAAGGTAAACACTATGATCAAAGCCAGTGTCCACATATCCATAGCTCTCCTAGACAAGTCCTTCACACTACAAGCCTGCAAACTTAGTCCATAAGTCTCGGCCAACACAATATAAGACTTGTAATGAACCAAAGCCAATAAGCCAAGCATACATTGGCACATTCCTTGATAATTAAGCAAGCTAGTACTAAACACAAGCACAAAGCAAGCACACACTATTCAGCCCGAATGTCTTTTCCTGAAAAACAAGTAGGATGGGCAGTGAGTATAAAACTCAGTAGAGTTCACTTGATATTTACAACTTAATTAAGAGTCTATTTAGTTAAGCTGAGTATACAACTCAAAGCTTAACCTCCCATAAGCTCAATATACCTGCAAAATAAACACAAAGACAAGGAGAAACCAAACATATACATATACATGATAGATAACCGAGGCATATAATCACAATAACATAAACTGGGTTACCAAGCAAAACACCCAAGCACACAATAACACACACACACACACCACATAATGCTATCGGCAAATATACCATACATGTCCCCATGTGCACTTTGCACACATAACATCATCAAACACACCACTTCCACTTAGAGCTCCAAAATGCCAAGCAAATAGGCCACATTTACTAGCATTTCTAGCACATGTACATTAGTTAATTAGCTAATCAACTTGTGAACCGAATGTATTCTCAATAGCCCACCAAGAAACTAAGGTCATTTGGCAAATTTTAACCATCACTTAGCTACTCTAAAGACTTGAACCATGGTAATTCACCAAGCATATCAAGTGTTAGTGAACCCTACCTCACAATGCTATCGGCCTCAAACCAACTTTCAATGCCCAAGTGTTCTTCACTCAAATAGCCTACCATAACAAGAATTAGGCATCAATAACTCTTATTCATGGATCAACTACCATGTATTCCAAGAAGAACACTATGTTACTAAAGTTCATGCTATCGGCCAAATGCCCAATTCCATACATTGATGTTCTTCACTAAATTAGCCCAACATATATCCATCTAGCACACTTAGAGCTTTCCTTGCCACAAATGCAAAGTCTCCCTCCTCGGGCTCAAGTGTGTTTTGCTCTTCATACTCCAAAGGTGGTGTCTCCTCCATGGCATCTTCATCCTCTAATGTGATCTCTCCATCATCTTTAAGTATCATCACCTTCTTGTTTGGGAAATCTCTCATGTAGTGCCCCTTGCCTCTACACTTGAAGCACTCTATCTCCCTTGCTTTAGGTACATCTTTCGGTGGAGCTTTGGGCTTGTCTTGTTGAGGCTTAGACAAGCCTCCTTTGGTGGCCTATACTCTTGCCTTAGGTGCTTCCTTACTCCATGCTCCCCTCCATGTGGAGCACCCTCCTTGAGACATCTTGGATACCTTAGACCTTTTGATAACGCTCTCGGCCTTAGTGGCATGATGAAGTAAATCTTCCATGTTGACATATGGCACCAACTCCACTTTGTTGGCAATCTCATGGTTAAGCCATTGATGAATCTAGCAATGGTGGCCTCCTCATCTTCAATGATATTGCGTCAGGTCAGGGTCATCTCCAACTCCTTGTGGTAGTCCTCCACACTCCTTTGGCCTTACACAAGCCTTTGAAGCTTAAGGTGTTGATCTCAATAGTAATAACTATGCACAAATCTCCTCCTCATCAATGCTTTAAGGGCTCTCCATGTATTGATGGGCTCCTCCTTATTCCTTCTCCTAGAAGTGACAACCTGGTTCCACCACACAAGAGCATAATCAGTGAACTCAATAGTAGCCAATTTAACTTTCTTTTCCTCAGAATAGTGATGGCATTCAAAGATCATCTCAATCTTTTGCTCCTACTCTCTATATGCATCTGGATCACTCCTCCCTTGGATGGATCGAATGGTAAGCTTGATGGAGTTGAGGTTATTGTCCTCCCTTGGCTCCCCACTCCTTGAAAGCCCATGGTCATGCCAAAGTCCTTCTTCCTCCTCAATTTCTTCTCTCCTTGGACCTTTCCTTGGTTGCAAGATGGGATTAGGTCTCCTTGGCAACCTCAAATCTATGTCCTCAATTCTTTCTACAATTCTATTAAGAGTTTCTTGAAGTTCTCTCATGGTAGGCTACTCATTATGTTTCACTTCCATCCTTCTATCCTCTTAGCCCTCCATACTCCTAAAATCAAAGATCCTCACACACATTTACCTTACATGTTTCATTCAAAACATGAACACTCAAACACTCAATTTGTTAGTGAAAATATTGCTATTTAAAAAGTCCTCAAAATTTCTAGGAAAACTGTCCTCAAAGCACACAAGAAAACTTGAATTCTTGAAAACCATTTGACTCCAAAAGAGGTGGGCCAAACAAGCTTTAAAAGACTCTAGCAAGCTCTTACAATTGTTGATCACAAGAACCATAAAGAAAAGCTTTAGGCCAAAAAAAAAAGGGATAGGATTTGTAGGCACAAAAAACCAAAATTCTTTGTGCAACTCCTTTTGCAAAACTCCTTTCTTTTCTTTTCTTTTCTTTTCTTTTCTTTTTTTTGTTCTTTTTTTTTTCTTGCTGTTTGATGCTAAAACAACTCCCCTCTTGAAGTTCCTAGCTACAAAAGACAAAAATTTAGATTTCTTTTTGGCCAAGACAAGAAACTATTGAAATCTTGCACAATTTGAAACAACTTTTTGATACCGAAACTTCCTGAACTTGAATCCTTATTTTTTTGGTGTTTTCTTGACTCTAGGATGCTGGAAACAATGAAAACAAGATAGATTAATAAGGATAGGCATGAAACAGAAAGATAAGAAACAAACAAGAATAAACGGATGAAAACCGAAAGCACAAGGAAACACTAGTTGACTTTTTTTTGTTGTTTTTTTTCATTGTTTGATTGGAAATAAGGCTGGAAACAAGGGACTCAGACCTCAAACAAGATTAAAAGGATTAAAATATAGAATTAAAATACAAAATTACTAGAAAAATTGAAATAAAAATGAAGATAAACAAGAATAGAGAAATATGTCCTTCGGATGGAACTTGTGGCTATGATACCAACTGATGTGAACCCCTTTGGTATAATGACCAAGAAACCCACCCAAGATGTTTTACAAGCTCCACAAGATATCAAAGAGATTGGATTTTAAACCCCCACCCCTAATCAACCTTTTATTAGAAACAAGAAGTGTAAGAAAACGAAGACACAAGCAACTTGTGCACCAAGGTAGTCCTCAAAGACAAAAGAGAATTTCTCTCCAAAGAAGCAATATTATTTCATATCAAGGCTGTGTTTTACAACTAGAATATGTGCCTATTTATAGGGATAAACTTGGGTGAAAGACTCACCAAAATTGGCAGCCCAAGTCACCTAGGAAACCTAGTTACAAAGGACTAGAGAAAACCTAGTCAAACTAGGACTCCTAAACCCTTTTAACAATGTTTAAAGTGTGCAGCGTATGCCACCTATCTAAAGCGACCTAAATCAATTACATAGCCTAAATAACATCCTAAATAATGTAAATAATCAAGAAATTAGAAAAAATAATGTTACCCACTAAGGGGTAGTCCAATTATGGTGCCAAAACTGTGCATTTAAACTCCTACGATTAGTGTGTCCAGTAGGTCAATAGAACAATACCCCTAGTGTACATACTCAAGTGAAGCTCTTGAGCACTATGTAAATACATGCTTATTGGTCTAACCATAATACACATATTCACATTTATGAACACTATCAAAGCTAACAAGGAAAACACTAGCACAAGTCTTAGTTTTGGCTTCCACACATTAATCATTCTTACTAGGTTTAAAAATTCCAGCCACTGCACCTAAACTTCCTCCAATAAATTGTATCATTCTAGCCTTGTAACCATCTATTTTATTTTCTCCATTATCAAGTAAAGACTTAGACCAAACCAGGGAATTTCATTTTACATCCATAGCCCACCTATGGACTAAGTTATGGATTTTTTGAAGTTGGTTACAACATTCTGACTAAATGAACAGTAACTTAGCCAATTTTGCAGCATCATAACTTTGGCTACAGGACTCCAAATCCAAAAATTCTAAATCCTAGTTAAACCTCTAGATGTCCTCTAGATGTGATCAACATGTCATACCAATATTCATTCTACAGAGGGAGTTATTGCGCTTAGAGTGCATGGTTAAAATTCTAATCACTTTATGACCGTTTTGCCCATACAAAATTTTATAAGCATGCGAACACTTCATTCACAAGGGGTAAACCCTTAAGGCTATTCCATAGATGTCCAAGACACCCAAGAATTACATTCCCTTTTAGCTAGCATCTTTACACAGCCAATACCAAAATTTACAAACCAGCAGCCTATATTGCACACTTAGGAAGCCTGTGCATAGCATCCTCATACATAGCAAAACAGCCCACAAATGTTCACATACATGGTCCAAACTTCACATGCATTACACGTACATGCATCCATGCACTACATAATGTTCTTAACCAAGCTAAATATACACCCTAAGTTACAGGAGTGCCTAAGACACAATGGACTCCAGAAACAGGATGCTGGACAGCTATTGCATAACACAATAAGCACCATCATTAAAAATACCAAATGTGCTCCTAAAATCACAAAAAAATCCAGATCATAACTAGACAAAAGGAAGTTCATGTACCTAAAATTTCAGATCAAAAATCAAATGATAAAGGTCAGTTTGAATGTGTTCTTTCTGCTGGAACTGAAATGGACAGAAAGGGGGTAAGTTTCTTGAATGAAACTTAGTAAGGGCTTATCAATAAAATCTTCAAACTCTATCCAGATACCTGAACTCCAAATACACTAAAACATAAAAATACAGTACAAATACACAAACACAGCAACAAAAAAATGTAATGCTGGCAGGAATAAACACATTAGGTTTAGTTCATAAACAATCACATAAATATTATGTAATCAATATGGTAGCCCTCCTCAAGATAATTCTTGGCCTTAGGAGATTAATTCATGTTAGTTAGTACTAACTTAAGCTTTAGAAACCCCCGTAAACACTCCCATCTTAGTGCATGAAAAACAGTAAGGTTGGAACCTTGTTCAAGCACTCCCCCTTGACCCATACTTGGTTCCTTAAGCTTTTTGCTGTCTTCCAAGCATGGTCTTAGCTTCATGAATGCTTGATCATCATCATCTTAAGGCAGTAAACAACCATGAAACATGAAGAAAAAACCCTTACCTAAGTTGTGAAAGCTAAAAATAGCAAAGGAAGCTCAATAAACTTGAAAACTAGGGTTTTTCTCTCTCCTGTTGAATCCGATTGTTTTCCTTTGTGACTTCTTGGCAGTTTGAGATACAGTGGCTATGGAAGGTTATGGAAGAGTTTAGGAAGGTAGTCTAGCTAGTGAGGGCCAAAAATGAGCAAGGAAAGGTAAAGGAATCAAGATATTTACTTGACTTGATTAGCTTGACCTTAACCTTCACTTAGGTCACTGTAAGTTTGCCTTAAGCAAAGACTTTTTGGCTAATCTTTCGCCCACCTTTTTGACCTTAGAACCTGGAAATAACAGGCTGGGGTAATCTTAGAAATGGCCATCTTTGAATGTTGTTAAAATTCATCCCATCCTTAAGTTATTTTTTTGGAACAATTGTACACCTAGTTGTCCTAGGTTTTTGAATCGTAGCTTTTGTTTCCTTTATGCAATTCAGCCTCCAAATATTGCTTCCATACCATTGAAATCCTTCCAAAATCTCTCTTCAGGAGCTGTACAGTTGAGGACCCAAGTCTTGAAATCTTGTAATAAGACCCATAGATTACTTGTAAGACAAGCAATCTTCTAGTGCTTCCTTTAGTACTAACAAACCATTGTAATCTTTTAAGGAGGTGTAGATTATTCACTTTACCCCTCACATTTCATTCACTATGGTGAAAATTATGCTATATAATGGTTTATAACCATTATGCATTTATAGTGTAATGTTCCCATTTGTTGAGGTGGTAACAAATAAAGTGCAAACACAAGTTTGGCCCTAAAATCCCCCAAATGGTCTTCTCGGGTGCACTTATGGGCGCTTTAGTGTTTTCACTTGTATCTTTAGCTCCAAGCTTGAATATTTAAGTTCCAAGGGTGTTATTATTCCCCTTAAATGTTGGAAAGAGTTCCTAAAATGTCAAACCTCAAAGATCCAGCTTGTAGAGGCAAAATGGCCTTAAGACACTTCTGGGTGGCTCCAATGGTGCACTTAAGGGGAGCCCTTGGGGTTCCTTGTCTTGTGGCTTCTCTAGGCACTCAAGGACTTAGTACCAAGCTTGGCCATCATCCTTATATGATGTCTTGATAGTTCCAGTAGCTCTTTGTGAAGTTCCATGTCCATTCTCTATGAAGAAGCTTGAAACAAAGGCTTGAAATGCACTAGTGAGCTCCTTAGCTTTCTTCCTTGTCATTGGTCTGCTAGTTATCTTTAATGGAACCTTGCCTTCCTTAGCTATGCCTTCCTTGATCATGTTAGTTGTGATGTACATCCAGAATGTGTGCCTATTTATAGGCCTAAACTAGGGTAAAAGACTTAGCAAAATTGCCCAAGTCACATAGGAAACCTAGGTACAAAAGACTTAAGAAAACTTAGTCAAACTAGGATTCCAACACCCTTTTAACATATGTTTAAGGTGTGTAGCATATGCCACTTATGTGAGTTGAATCAATTGCATAGCCTAAATAACATCCTAAATAATTTAAACAACCAGGAAAATAAAGAAAATAAAGTTCAAATACAAGTTTAGCCCTAAAAACCCCAAAATGGTCTTTTCGGGTACACTTATGGGCTCTTTAGGGTATTTGCTTGTATCTTCAACTTCAAGCGTGAATATTTGAGTTCCATTGACTTGATACTTCTTCTTAAATGTTAGAAAGAGGTATTGAAATTTTAGAGTTCAAAGATCCAGCTTGTAGAAGAAAAATGGCCTTGAAACACTTCAAGGGGGCTCTAAGGGCGCACTTAATGGGTGCCTTTGGGGTCCTTGTCTTGTGACTTGTTTAGGCACCCTAGAGTTGAATACCACACTTGGGAATCATCTTTATATGATGTCTTGAAAGTTCCAACAGCTCCATGCCAAAATTTGTGTCCATTCTTCATGAAGAGGCTTGAGACAAAGGCTTGAAGTGCACTAGTGAGCTCCTTAGCTTTCTTCCTTGTCATTGGCCTACTAGATATCTTCAATGGGTCCTTGCCATCCTTGGTTGTGCCTTCCTTGATCATATCAACTCCCCCCTCCTTAGAAGGATTCATCCATGAATCTGCATGTTCAAACAAAGACAAATCAGAAACATTGAAAGTGGCACTCACATTGTACTCACCTGGCAAGTCTAGCATGTATGCATTGTCATTGATCTTCTTAATGACTTGGAATGGACCATCTCCTCTTGGATGAAGCTTAGTCCTTCTTGTAGCTAGAAATCTCTCCTTCCTCATGTGCAACCAAACCCAATCTCCAGGCTCAAAGACAACTCTCCTTCGGCCTTGGTTGGCTTTCTTAGCAACTTGTTGATTTTTGTGCTCAATTTGTTGCTTAACCTTCTCATGCAACCTCTTGATGCTCTCGGCCCTTTTACTACCATCCAAACTAGAAACCTCATGAGTAGGTAATGGTCAAAGATCTAATGGAATTAGAAGATTAAAACCATACACAATCTCAAAAGGTGAAAATCCAGTAGTAGAATGCATGGACCTATTGTAAGCAAACTCTACATGAGGCAAACAATCTTCCCAAGATTTCAAGTTCTTACCAATGATAGCTTTAAGCATAGAACCTAAGGTCCTATTGGTTACCTCAATTTGCCCATCAATTTATGGGTGGCAAAAAGTAGAAAACAAAAGCTTAGTGCTAAGCTTTCCCACAAAAGTCCTCCAAAAGAGGCATATGAACTTAGAGTCCCTATCAGAAACAATGGTCCTTGGAACTCCATGAAGTCTAACAACTTCCATGAAAAATAACTCAGCCACATGTATAGCATCATCAGTCTTATTATGTGGAATAAAGTAAGCCATTTTTTAAAACATATCAACTACAACAAAGATTGAGTCTCGGTTTCCTTTAGTTCTAGGCAATCCAACAATGAAATCCATTGAAATATCAACCCATGGATGAGTGGGTGTAGGAAGTGGTGTGTATAAACCTTGTGAAGTGTGAGTGGACTTAGCCTTCCTACATGCTATGCATTGATCAAAAACCTTCTTTACATCCTTTACCATATTCGGCCAATGATAGTGCTCCTTCAAGGTATGCAAGGTTTTGGCTTGTCCAAAGTGTCCCATAAGTCCTCCACAATGAGCTTTCTTTGTGAGTAGTTCCCTTAAAGATGTTTTGGGAATACACAACCTATTTTCCTTGAAAAGAAACCTATTAACTTGATAGAATTTTTCAAAAGGAAATTTAGAACACTTAGCATAAATCTCACCAAAATCTTGATCAAAAGCATACAAATCCTTCAAATGCTCAAATCCTAACACTTTCGCATCCCAAGCAGAAAGTAAAGCATACCCCTTAGAAAGTGCATCCACCACTATATTATCCTTACCTTGTTTGTATTTGATAACATAAGGGAATGACTTAATGAATTGAACCCACTTAGCATGCCTTCTACTCAACTTACCTTACCCATTAAGAAACTTAAAAGGGTTGGTGGTCAATGTGAATACCAAACTCCCTTGGCCAAAGAAAATGTTGCCAATTCTCTAAAGCTCTTACCAAAGCATAAAGCTCTTTGTCATAAGTAGGATAGTTCAATGTAGCACCATTTAACTTCTCACTAAGGTATGCAATGGGCAGCCTCCTTCCATCAACACAGCTCCAATGCCTATACTTGAAGCATCACATACAACCTCAAAAGTATTAACAAAGTTAGGCAAAGCTAGAAGTGGTGCATTACATAACCTTTTCTTTAGCAACCTGAAAGCCTCCTCTTGAGCTTTTCCCCACTTAAATCCTACATTCTTCTTGATAACTTCAGTTAGAGGTGCAACAATGGAAGAAAAATTCCTTACAAACCTCCTATAGAAGCTAGCTAACCCATGGAATGATCTTACCTCAGTGATAGAAGTTGGGGTCAGCCATTCTTGTATGGCCCTTACCTTCTCTTGATCCACCTCAATTCCATGTGAACTCACAACAAAACCAAGGAAAACAACTTTGTCAACACAAAAAGAGCACTTCTTTAAGTTAGCATACAACTTTTGCTCTCTCAAAGTGCTTAGTACTTGTGTGAGGTGTCCAACATGCTCTTCTAGGTTCTTGCTATATACTAAGATATCATCAAAGTAAACAACAACAAACCTACCAATGAAGTCATGCAAGACATGATTCATAAGTCTCATGAAAGTACTAGGAGCATTAGTTAACCCAAAAGGCATGACTAACCATTCATAAAGTCCAAATTTTGTTTTGAAAGTAGCTTTCTATTCATCCCCTTCCTTCATCCTAATTTAATGGTACCCATTTTTCAAATCAATCTTTGAGAACAAAGTAGAACCATACAAATCATCAAGCATGTCATAAAGTCTAGGGATAAGATGTCTATACTTTACAGTGATTCTGTTGACTAGCCTACAATCCATGCACATGCACCATGAACCATCCACCTTTGGCACCAAAAGGATTGGCACAACACAAGGGCTCATGCTTTCCCTCGCAAAGCCTTTAGCCAACAACTCCTCCACTTGCCTCTCAATCTCTTTTGTCTCCTCAAGGTTGGTCCTATAAGTTGGCCTATTTGGAATAGGTGAACCTAAGATGAAGACTAAGTCAATTTGATGCTTAATGCCTCTTATTGGTTGTAGTCCTCTAAGGTGTTAGTGTTGTGCCCAAAAGCCAATCATGAGATGATTGTATTTTTTGCACATTGAGTCATGATATTTTATTAAGGCATTAATCAGGCAATTATGTTTGTTGTTCTATTTTTGCGTAATGTAATAAACATAATAGTAGCCCTAGAATAATGATTTTCTCAAACATCCCTGGTCTAGTATTATTGTGGAGCGGGTTGCAATAATACATAACGACTAGCATATGTGGTGACTAATATGAGATATGCAGTCTGCATATGGGTACAAGTTAGAGAACTTGTGTACTGGACCGACCCACCATGAGAACACTTCATGGATCGTTATATGAGTGTCATAAGTGATTCTCATAGTGATCATGGTATATGTAGTCCTTCGACCTAAGATCATCAAGGTTCTCTACATATGAGTCACATACTTTGATACTTTCCTTTGTTGCTCGTAACTGAGTGAACTTGAAGAAGGTCAATGGGTATGTCACATATCATGCGGAGGAATTTGTATGATCAAGACGGGATTTATCCCTCCTATGTAACGGGAGTGATATCTTCGTGCCCCTTGATAGAGTAAGACTTAGAAAAATGCATGGCCATGCTCGGATAAGTTGATATATGATATCAATGTCATCAGTTTAAGTTGGTCTACTCGGTAATCAAGAAACCAAAGATTGGGCAATACGAGAGTGACACATTCCATGTCTCGTGCTTAGTCTTGATATCTTGGACAAAGGGACAATGGAATATATCGGTAATGATCATAAATGTTTAGTTGAATCACCGACAATCTTGTCACTTGGGTAGCAATGATGTGTTGCTAGACACCGCTCATTGCTTATGATCATAAATGTGATTTATGATCATTGCCAACGTGGTAAGAGCCTATTAGGTCACACACATAGAGCTATTTGGATCATTAGAGTGCATGAGGTAATAATTTGGGTTTTGGTTTCACAATAATTTCGTATTGATAATGAGCCCAATAGTTGAGCCATTATTAAGCCCGAAATTAAAGCCTAATTGGATTAGGGCTTTGAAACCCATTAGGCCTGGAAGTTGAGTCTCACTATGAATAGAAATTTTAGTGAGAAATTCACGGGTCTCCTTGCCCTAGCCTCCCAAAAGGACAGCCGCACTCTTCTCTTGCAATTCCTTGGAGGACGCAAGCTAGCACAGCGAGCGCAAGAGAAACGCATCTGTCGGGATGTGGTGGAAGTGTGGTGATCCCAAGAGGCTCGTGTGGATACCATAGAGAGCTTGAACATGTGAATTGTTCAAGTTTTGTAATTTGACTCTACAGTTGAGTGAGAGATCTCAACTGAAAATTAGGTATGAAAATTTTTGAACACCTGGTTTACCCCGTTTCACTTGGATCCTAGAGGGTTTCGATTAAATTCTGCTACGCTGTTTGGCTCCCGAAACCCAACATTAGGTCCTCGAGGAGAACATCCTCAAAGTCCTTCAACAAAGACAAAATAAAACTAAGAAGATGTGTTAGATCATTGATAACAACTAAAGACTCTTTGTAAAGTAAAAGAAACACCGGTCTTTGTGCTTGAATGAATTTCCTCAAATCAATCATTTTTGCAATGTAGCACTCTTTGTTTCCACTTAACTTCCCCTCATTTTTTTCACTTGGGAACTCTTCTTACCACCACACAAAAATGGGAGAATTCCAAGTGTATCATAATGGCTAAAAACCATTATATTGTGTAATTCTCACCGTAGTGATTGAAGTGTAGGGGGTAAAAGGCATGTTCAACACCTCCTTAAAAGTTTTCCAAATTAGTAACTTGGCTCCTAAGAAAATCCTTAAGGATTGCTTATTTGTCAAGCAAACTATGGACTTTTTTGCAAGGTTTTGGAAATTTGGGTACTCAATTGCAAAACTCTCAAGAAAGAGACTTGGAGAGTTGTGGGAAGGATATGAATGGTATGAAAGTGTAGAATGAATGTTGGTATGAAATTTTGAAAACATGTAGAGAACATCTAGAGGTTGAACTGGGATTTGGAATTTCTGAATTTGGAGCCCTATAGCCAAAGATAATACGTTGCAAAGTTGGCTAAGTTACAGTTCATTTAGTCAGAATTTTGTAACCAACTTAAAAAATCCATAACTTTGTCCATAGGTGGGCTATTGATGTCAAAAAAAAATTCCTTGGCTTTCTTTAAGTCTCTACTTAGTAGTGTAGCAAATAAAATAGGGGGTACATGGCTAGAATGATATGTTTTATTAGCAGAAGTTACAAGTGCAGTGGCTGGTCACTAGAACTTAACAAGATTGCCTAAAGTGTGGTAGCCAAGATTAAGATGTATGCTAGTGTTTTCCTTCTTTGCTGCCATGGTGTGCATGAAATTTGAATATGTTTGTGATGGTTGGACCAATATGCATATGTTTACATAGTGCCCAAGAGGGCCACTTGGGTATGCACACTAAAGATAGTGTTCTGATGGCCTACAGAATATTATCAATCCTAGAAGTCTAAATGCACAAGTTTAGCACCATAATTGGACTAGCCTAAAGTGGGTAACAACTCTCCACTCTTCTTCCCCTCATGTTCACTCACCATACTTATCCTCTCAGTTGTTCTGTCAGTTTTTCCCTCTTCACTCTTGCCCTCAACTTTCCCTTTTTTTTTTTCTCTCAACCTTACTTTAAAGCTTTCTTTGATCTTCCAAGACTTGTTGTGGTGAAAGTGGAACAAGTGTGAATGGCCTCCCTTCATGGACAAAAGAGTATGAATTCTTCTCTCCATCATGTATGACTTTTTTATCAAATTGCCACAGCCTCCCAACCAAACTGTGACAAGCATGCATAGGAACAACATCACAAAGAACTTGATCATAATAAGTACCAATCTCATAGTGAACCAAAACTTGCTTTGCCACCTTTACCTCCCATGCATCATTCAACAATTGAAGCCTATATGGTTGAGGTTGCTTTTGTGTAGGAAGCATCAACTTCTCCACCATGGTTGAGCTTTGCTACATTTGTTACCACCACACAAAAATGGGAGAAATACAAGTGTGGCATAATGGTAAAAAAGCCATTATATTGTGTAATTCTCTTCATAGTGATTGAAGTGTGAAGGGTAAAAGGTATAATGAACACCTCCTTAAAAGTGTTCCAAGTTGGTAACTTGGCCCCCAAGAAAAGCCTTAACCGTTGCTCATTTTTCAAGCAACTTATGGACATTCTTGTAAGATTTTGGAAATTCGAGTACTCAATTGCAAAACTTTCACAAAAGAGCATTGGAGACTTATGGGAAGGATATGAAAGGTATAAAAGTGCTATTGGAGGACCAAATTGGTCATGGAAGACAACTAAGGACAAAGAAAACACAAAAATGAACGAAGGACCTAAGTGTGCTAATGTAGGCCTTAGGATGTGTATGTCTTTCACTTAAGTCAAATGACACAGTTTGGAGTTTTCCCACCTAGGGAGGGCAACAATGGTTGTAAATGGGTCAAAAATTTTGTACACATGTGTACCCATGAGTTTAAGACAAAAAAACTTTAATTAGTGAGAAGGAAAATGACATAAAGCAAGGTTAGGCTTGTTTAAGTGTGTTTTGTGCCCTTAAGCTTATTTAAGGCCATTTAGGTGGCCAATTCACTTATCTCTCTCCCATTTTTGGTCTCCTCTAGCCCAAGACACAGCCACACTTCTTCCATAGCCACCATACCTTCAAACTTGCAATTGATTGAAATTGAAGGCAAAAAGAAGCAATTGGAAGCAAACTAGACCGATTGCTTGGATACTTCAAGGATCAAGCTTTATTTTCAGCCTATCCACTTTGGTAAGGGTTCTTTTTCTCTCATGGGCTATTTTTTATATTTTCTAGCAACCATGGAGTTAGGACTAAGCTTGGAAGAGAGCCATGAGCTTGATGAACCTAGCTTAGTGAGGGGAGTGCACTTATTGAAGGTTTTGTGACCTAGTGTGAAGTGCACAAAGATGGCAGTGAAATGAGGGTTTCTAGAGCCCAAAGTTAGTACTAACTAGTGTTAAAATCCTCCTAAGACCAAGCATTAGCTTGAGGAGGGCTGCCATAGTGATTTGGTTATGTTTATTATGTGTTTTATGGACTAACCTATGGTATATGTTGCTGCCACATTTCATGTGTTTGTTGGTTGTGTTTGGCTGCTGCATTTGGTTGCTATATCTTGTATATATGCATTGTGGTTTTTTTGTTTTAGTTTCTTTGGATGCAGGTTTTAATGATGGTTACATTGCCTATTGAATCCAAGTGCTACCCTTACTAAGTTTCTCAATGAAACTTACTCCCCTCAATTCTGTCATTTCAGGTCCAGCAGAAAGATCACCTTCAAACTAACCTTTTTTGTTTGAGTTTTGATCTGAAATTTTAGGTACATGAACCTCCATATGTCTAGTTATGATCTGGAAAGTTTGGTGATTTTAGGAGCACATTTGGTATTTTTAATGGTGGTACTTATTGTGTTGTGCAGCAGCTGTCCAGCATCCTGTTTTTGGAGTCCATTGTGTCTCAGGACCTCCTGTAACCTAGGGTGCGTATTTAGCTGAGTTAAGACCATATTGTAGTGCATGTATGCATGTACATGTAGTGTATGTAAAATGAGACAAGTATGTGAACATTTGAGTAATGTTTTGGCTATGTAAGTGATGTGGTGCAAAGCTGCCTAAGTGTGAATGATGGGCTGCTTACTTGTAAATTCTGTTTTGGCCACATAAAGTTGTTAAAAGCAAAGGGAATGTAATTCCTATGTGTAATGGACATATATGGGATAGCCTTGGAGGGCTTTCCCCTTGTGAATGAAGTGTTTGCACACTTATGAAATTTTGTATGGGCAAAATGGTCATAAAGTGACCAGAATTTTGACTCTGGACTTAAAGTTCTATATCTCCCTGTGTAGAATGAATCTTGGTATGAAATTTTGACCACACCTAGAGAACATCTAGAGGTTGAACTGGGATTTGGAATTTCTGAATTTGGAGCCCTGTAGCCAAAGATATGATGTTGCAAATTTGGCTAAGTTACTGTTCATTTGGTCAGAATTTTGTAACCAACTTAAAAAATCCATAACTTGGTCCATAGGTGGGCTATTGATGTAAAAAAAAATTCCTTGGTTTGCTCTAAGTCTCTACTTGATAATGGAGCAAATAAAATAGGGGGGTACATGGCTAGAATGATACAGTTTATTAGTGGAAGTTACAGGTGCAGTGGCTGGTCACTAGAACTTAACAAGATTGCCTAATGTGTGGTAGCCAAGATTAAGACTTGTGCTAGTGTTTTCCTTCTTTGCTGCCATGGTGTGCATGAAATGTGAATATGTGTGTGATGGTTGGACCAATATGCATGTGTTTACATAGTGCCCAAGAGGGCCACTTGGGTATGCACACTAAGGGTAGTGTTCTGATGGCCTACAGAACATTACCAATCCTGGGAGTCTAAATGCACAATTTTGGCACCATAATTGGACTACCCCGGAGTGGGTAACAGAAGTTGGTATCAGAGCATGGTTTATACATGTACATAGCATATAGTTGCATTGCATGCATCTACATATATGAACTCAGTTTGGTTAGCTGCTAGTGTCAAGTACCATTGAAATACCTATGATCTTTATATGTGCTCTATGATGGATCATCAATGCAGGAAGTAAACATGGTTGCCACAAGGAGAGGGGAACCACCCCGAAGGCCTCCTACTGATTCTGGGCAACAAAGAAATGGACAGAATAGAGGGAATCAGGGGCAACAGGGGGTACCAAACCCTGAAGTGCCTCAGGTTTGGTTAGAGCTTCAGAGGAACTTAGCTCTAATCAATGAAAACTTAATGAGGCTGATTCAAGCACAACAGCAGGGAGTCCAAGTAGCTCCAGTAGAACCAGTTCAAGATGCACAGCAGCAACCAGAAGAGGATACTAGGAACACATCTGAATATGTTCCTTCTGGAAGCTTAGAAGACACAAATGATGAAACTATTGAGGAGGAAGATGAGGATAGGAGAAATCCAAGAGGAAGAAGACTAAGGTCTGAGATTGGTCAGGTGTCCAGGACCAATCCCTCAGTCTATGACCATTCCTCCACTAGGAATGAGATTGAGGATGGCCATGAGAGAAGATCCAGGAGAAGGCAGAGAGATCATAGAGAGCATCACCATACAGAGGACTCTCACAGATCCAGGAGACATAGATCAGAGGATCTAGAAGGCCTAGATGAGGTCAGACTGTTGGAGAGGTTCCAAGGCCTAAGACCTCCACAGTTTGATGGAAGAGCTGGGCCAGAGAGAGCTGAGGAGTGGTTAATCTTCATTGAAAAAATGTTTGAGAGGATGCCACTCAGCTCCACCAAGAGAGTGTCACTGGCTACCTACAATCTGGTAGGCAGTGCAGAGATATGGTGGAGGAGCACCAGAGATAGGTATGCTTTCCAGAAGGGGAGAAGGCCAGGAAGAGATATTGAGATGAGCTGGCTAGAGTTCACACAGCTGTTCCAGGAGCAGTACATCAGTGATGCTATCAAGGATATGAAGCAAGCTGAATTTGATGCTCTAAGGCAGGACAACCTCAGTGTCCTAGAGTATGAGCACAAATTCAATCAGTTGGTGAGGTATGCTCCTCAGTATCATGGACTAGAGGAGTTGAAGGCCAAAAGATTTGTCAGAGGCCTAAAGTCAGACATTAGAAAGGCTGTTAGACCTTTTGGAGCAGTTACATACTATGAAGCAGTGCAGAAAGCTCTATTAGTAGAGCAAGAGGAGTATGAGACTAAGTACTTTCCCAGTGGACCAGGGGAAAGTAGTCAGGCAGGAGGCAAGCAGAAGAAGCCACCACATGGCAAGGGAATTGCCAAGAATTCCCATTTTGGTGGTGAGGGCAAGGTTAAGGGGAAGTTCCCTGGCCTAAGGTGCCCTAAATGTAAGAAGTTTCATGGAAAGAAACCTTGCTATTTTGACACCCAAGCATGTCTAAGATGTGGATCCATGGATCATTGGATCAAAGACTGCCCACAGGCTCAAAGGAGGCCAGAAGACCAAGGTCCAGTAAGGCCTATTGGGGCAGGACCTAGAGGGGGAGCACCTAGGGAGGGACAGCAGAGGCCAGTTCCTCCAGTGCCTCGGCCTCCAGTGCAGAGAGCTGGCAGAGTCTTCCAAGTGGAGAGGCCAGAGACATCAGAGCAGGGAGGAGCACTAAGAGGTAACATTTACCTTAATGGTATGCCTGTTAGTGTTCTGTTTGATACTGGTGCATCTGTGTCTATAGTGGCTAGGAAATTTGTTGATGCCATGAAATTGCCTACTGAAATCATGCCTAGGATATCCTTAGTGAAAACAGCAGGTAGTCAATGTCTTTTCACTAATGACCTAGCTAAGGATTGTGAGCTAGTAGTAGGAAAGACTAAGGTTATGACTAATCTGCTAGTGTTGGACATTCCTAAGTATGATTTAGTGCTGGGTATGAATTGGCTTGCTATGCATAACATAAGAATTGATTGTGCTAAGAGGGAAATCACATTGCCTGATGGTGAAGTGCATGCATTAGTGAATTCTAAGGAATTAGTGTATGAAATGCATGGCATGGAGCTAGAGGTATTAGATGAGATACCTGTGATTTCTGAGCATGATTACTGTTATGCATTGAATGAATTGCACTGTGATGAGGAAGTGGACAGAATACCTATAGTGAGAGACTTTCCACAAGTCTTTCCTAAAGACCTGCCAGGTATTCCTCCACAAAGGGAGATTGAGTTTGAAATCAAGTTGCAACCAGAAGCTAGTCCAATATCCATACCTCCTTACAGAATGCCAATCACAGAGATGAATGAGCTCAAGAAACAACTTGATGAACTTCTTGAAAAAGGGTTCATAAGGCCAAGTGTTTCACCATGGGGAGCTCCTGTTCTCTTTGTGAAAAAGAAGGATGGATCTTTGAGACTATGCATTGACTACAGGAAGCTTAATGCAGTGACTATCAAGAACAAGTATCCACTCCCTAGGATTGAGGATCTATTTGATCAACTCAAGGGAGCTAAGATCTTCTCCAAGATAGATTTGAGATCTGGATACTTCCAGTTGAGAGTAAAGGAAGAGGACATTCCTAAGACTGCATTCAGGACCAGATATGGGCATTATGAGTACACAGTCATGCCATTTGGTTTGACTAATGCCCCAGCTGCTTTCATGGACCTGATGAACAGGGTGTTCAGACCACATCTGGACAAATTTGTGGTTGTGTTCATTGATGACATCCTAGTGTATTCCAAGGATGAAAATGAACATGAACATCATCTGAAGATTGTCTTAAAGACTCTGTTGCAGCATCAGCTTTATGCCAAGTTATCCAAGTGTGAATTCTGGATAAGGGAAGTGTCTTTCCTAGGACACATCATAGATGCACAAGGCCTTAAGGCAGACCCTGAAAAGGTCAAGGCAGTGCAAGAGTGGGAAAGACCAAAGACTGTGAAGGAAATCAGAAGTTTCCTAGGATTAGCTGGATACTACAGGAGATTTGTATCAGGCTTTTCCATGATTGCCTCAGTTCTTACTCATCTGACCAAGAAGGGTCAAAGATTTGAGTGGACTGAAAAAGTGTGAAAAGAGTTTCCAGGAGCTCAAGCAGAGGTTGATTGAAGCTCCAGTATTGATTCTTCCTGATCCAAGTAAGCCCTACATCATATATACAGATGCATCTAGATCTGGGTTAGGTTGTGTGCTTATGCAAGACAGAAATGTCATTGCTTATGGGTCAAGGCAGTTAAGACCCCATGAGCAAAATTATCCTACCCATGACCTAGAACTGGCAGCAGTGATTTTTGCTCTGAAGCAATGGAGACATTACTTGATGGGTAGTTCCTTTGTGATCTACACTGACCATAAGAGCCTAAAGTACTTGTTCACTCAGAAAGAGTTGAACATGAGGCAAAGGAGATGGTTAGAGTACATCAAGGACTATGACTGCAGTATAGAGTACACAGAGGGCAAAGGCAATCTAGTAGCAGATGCCTTGAGCAGGAAGTACACAGGACTTCTGAAATGAGGATCCATAACTGATTGTGATGAGCAGAATAGTCTGCTATGCCTATGGCATAAGTGTCATAAGTGGGAGGAAGCCTAATCTACATATTGACAATTCAATTTAGATCGATTAAAGAAGCTAGAAAGGCATAGGAGACAGATCCTGATCTTAAAAAGATCTTAAGGGAGGGAAAAGGTTCCTTGTATCAATCTTTTGCCTACAAGCAAGGATTACTGTATTTCAAGGACCGAATCTATGTGCCTAAAGGAGCAAAGCTCAGGGATGAAATAGTTGAAGAAGCCAAAACAAGTGATAGCCAAAGGCTATTGCCTCCTCGGTAGTAACTCCCTGCCAGAATATTGGCCGAAGAGTCTGACGTCACCCAAGAGAGGATCTTTTAACTGACCTCGGAAGGTGCGAAGTCAAACACTATGAGCTCGAGACTTTGGTTAGCTCGTTAGGAATTCCGAGGATAACACCGTCTCCATCGAGGGGCCAAACTGACCGTCTTCGGGTAAGAAAGCCATCTCTCTGAAGCAAGGAAGAATCTCCCCGAAGGCAGAAGCCCCGAAGAGGATCTTCCCCGAACAAGAAACACCTGAACAAGGGAATCACCGGACTATGGGTATAAGTCCCGAAGAAGGTGTTCATCAAGGGAACTCCCAGAACTATGGGATAGATCCCGAAGGAGGTGCTCGCACCAAAAGACGGATAGAATCCGAAGAGGGTGCACGCACCGAAGGGCGACCTCGCCCAGGGGACCTCGGGAGTACGATATGAGCATTTAAGGAGCCTCTGACATGTCAGCCACAAGCCCTACACGTCACATCAGAATGGCGAACTGACACGCCGCAACCGCCCCAGTCCTGACACAACCTGTCCGGGTCCAGGGCCAAAGGAGGCTGCAAACGGCTGCCTGTCCCCTAGGTCCAAAAGTACAAATCAAATCCGACCGAACACATGTCATGATCTGAACGGACCAGCTACTCCTATAAATACTAGGAAATGGGACTCGGCAAAGGATGGGCATTTTCCTCCCTCTGAGAAAACACAAAACAGGCAAGACACTTGATCCCTTAGTGTTCTTCCTCCACTTTCACTCAGAAAACTGACTTGGGCGTCGGAGGGTCCTCCCCGGAAAAGCAAACCGGGGACCTCCTAACCTCTTCTTTGAGCTTTTCAGGCACACTCAGCTGGGAAACCAGAGCTCCAGGCGCTCGCCTCCTCAGGAAGTCTCCCCACCTGTCAACATGACAACAAACGAAGATGCCTCGGGGCATCAACAAGCAAGTTGAACATCCATCTAGGAAGTGAAAAAATGTATAAAGACTTGAAGGCTCACTTCTGCTGGCCAAATATAAAGAGAGACATAGCTACTTATGTCTCCAAATGTGCCACATCACATAGGGTAAAGGTAGAGCACTAGACGACAGCTAGTACCTTACAAACTAGGAACCAAAATCCACCTGAGTATTGCTTACCACCCTCACACTGATGGGCAAACTAAACGGGTGATACAAATATTGGAAAACATGCTCAAGAGTTGTCTGTTGGATTACGAAGGTGAACGGGACCAACACTTTCCATTGGTGAAATTCTCATATAACAATAGTTACCAAAGAACCATTGACATGGCACCTTATGAAGCATTATATGGAAGAAGGAGCATGATACCCCACTTTTGCATGCAAGCCTCAGACAGGCTAGAGTTGGGTCCCGAAATTATTGAAGAGACTACAACCAAAATCAAGAAAATTCGATAGAGATTAAAGGCAACCAATGAAATGACCACAGCCAATGTGAACAAAAGAATAAGAGACTTGGAATTTGAGGTTGGTGACAATGTTTCGCTGAAAGTTGCACCAACCAAAGGAACTATCAGATTTGGCAGAAGAACCAAGTTAGCTCCAAGATACATAGGACCTTATGAGATCTTGGACAGAGTTGGTAAGGTAGCATACAGGTTAGCTCTACCGCCAAGCATGTCAAGTATTCATAATGTTTTTCACATTAGTATGCTTAATAAGTGTCTATTAGACACAAAGCACGCTATTGTAGTGGAAGACATATAGTTGGAACCTAACATGACATATGAAGAGAAACGTATAGCTATCTTACCCAAGGATACCAGAAGGTTAAGAAACAAACTTATTCTCACGGTTAAAGTTCAGTGGCCATACCACTCTAAAATAAAAGGAACCTGGGAAAGTGAGAAAGACCTTATGGAAAGGTATCCTGAAGAATACCTGAAGCTAAATGCTATTTTGGAACACTAAAATTTTTAAGGGGGGAGGATTGTTACCACCACACAAAAATGGGAGAATTACAAGTGTGGCATAATGGTCAAAAAGCCATTATATTGTTTCATTCTCTTCATAGTGACTGAAGTGTGAGGGGTAAAAGATATAATGAACACCTCCTTAAAAGTGTTCCAAGTTGATAACTTGGCCCCTAAGAAAAGCCTTAAGGGTTATTTGTTTGTCAAGCAACCTATGGACTTTTTTGTAAGATTTTGAAAATTCGGGTGCTCAATTGCAAAAATTTCACAAAAGAGCGTTAGAGAATTATTGGAAGGATATGAATGATATAAAAGTATTATTGGGGGACCAAATTGTCCATGGAAGACAACTAAGGACAAAGAAAACAAAAAAAGGGTTACAGGACCTAAGTGTTCTAATGTGGGCCTTAGGATGTGTATGTGTTTAACTTAAGTCAAATGAAGCAATTTGGAGTTTTCCCACCTAGGGAGGAGTGGCTATGGATTGTAAATGGGTCAAAAATGTTGGGCACATGTGTACCAATGAGTTAAAGATAAAGAAACCATAATTAGTTGAAAGGAAAATGACATAAAGCAAGGATAAAGTTGTTTAAGTGTGTTTTGTGCCCTTATGCGCATTTAAGGCCATTTAAGTGGCCATCTAACTTATCTCTCTCCTATTTTTGGCCTCCTTTAGCCCAAAAAGACACCCATTGTTATGGCCCTATTAGTGGGAAGCATACTTGAGGAAGGTAAAGTGTTTTAAATTAAGTTTGGAACCTTAATTCAGGTTTACATAGCAAGAGTAGGAAAGTTTATCAAAGTTCACTGAGTTTTGGGGAAGTTAAGGCACTAAATAAGGTTTAGGGGCAAAATGGTAATTTTATAGCCTGAATAACCAGGCTTGGTCTCGAGTGGTTAAAATAAAGGTTTATAACTTAACTTTCAACCTTAACCCAAACTTGAAGAAATAAACAAGAATTATTCAAGAATAAGTTACCAAAAGATGGGGGCTTGAGTGTATTAAGTCTAATACTTTTGTGGCTTTTGTGTTAAGCAAGGGTTATAAGAAGGGAAAGTGAGGGATGGCTGCCACAATTTTGAGTTCATCCCTCCCACCCTCATTTTGCCTGCCAAGTGACCTTGAAATCTAAGTTTCTTGGTGCAAAGAAAAGCCATCAAAGGTATGTCGACCATTGGGAGCCCATTTCAAGTGTTAAACCATGGTTTTCGAGCTTGGAAGTGTTTTTTCTCCCATCCCCCATTTCTAGTACGAGGTAACCAATGTGTTCTTGATTGAATTCTTGTTTATTGGTTGGTTAGGAGCTTGGGTTTTGGTTAGGAAACAAGAATTTGATGCTTGGTGCCCCTGTTTTGCTTGGAACCTAGGTTGTACTTTGGTGAGCTTAGTGGAGTCGAAAAGAGTTTGATTCTTGCTTGTTACTTGGAGTTGAGGTAAGGGAGTTATGTTTTGAAGTCTAGTTAATGCTATTGGCATGAGTTTGCTTGAAGAAATTGAGTGATCCTAGGTATAGCATTAGTTAGAGGATATGGTTGAATTGTGGTGGACTATGAGGTTTGTGAGGATTGGAATGATGTTATAAGGCATCATAGATTGGATTGTGATAGTTGGTTGTGTTCTATGCAGCATGTTTTATGTGTATGTGAAGTTTGGAGGCATTCCAAGCATGTTTGATATGTTTGGCAAGTGTCCAAAGTTCATAGCAGCAAAATGTGTGAGAATTCTGCAGAATGCAAATTGGCGATGCGTCGCCAGTCCCAAAAGGAGTCAGGAGAATGTCACCAACTATGGCGATGCCAACTGTGGTGATGCGACACCAATACAAGAGAAAGTTGACAGAATGTCATCATCTGTGGTGACGCGTCGCCACAGGCAAGTTGACAGAATTTTCCAAGTTCTCTTAGGAGGGTCAAAGGGAGACCTAAAGGGGTTCTTAAGGTACCTTGGGGTCTAAGGATTCTGGGAGTACTCCGGGGCATCCAAAAGTCCTCCAAGACCTAGGAGTTTCTTGAATTTTGTAAGGTTTATGGTTACTTGGGCCATAAGCAAGAAAACTAGTTTACAAGATATCATAACTAGGCATCACTAGCTTGGGTGAAAGGTTTAGAACCCTTGGCGACCTAGCCGTGCCGGTAGCCACGAGGTTGCAAGGTGAAACATAAGTGCACCTAGTCTACAGGGTCCTTATGGCCTAGTCTACAATAGTCCCACCATAATTCCCCTGTATAACATAATAAAGGAGAGGTTCAACTGGTGATTTATCAATAGTTAGGTTGGCAAGCTATGCTTGCTAGAGGACAAGGCAATGCCTTGTAGTTCAAGGACCAGGATAAGGAGAGGTCTTAAGGGACCTAGTTATATAGGCATATATTTTAGACCCTCAAGCTGTATGAGCTCACAGTAGGTTACATATGTTATCATATATGGAGTCCTTAGTAATTTTCTTGTAGGTACAATGAAGACCCTTACTGAGAATGTTTATGTTCTCACTCCCTAGTTATGTTGTGCAGATTCTAAAGTTGTTGGGCCGAGTAACCACTGAGGGTTATTGCGGTAGTATCTTTTGTATAGGTATTGTACTTGAGAATCCCTATGATTCTAGTCTACATAGGTAACTTGTTGGCCAAGTAACAGTACTAACTAGAGTCATCCTTTGGCTACAGAGCCTAGTAGCACTTGGACCAAGGATTTTTGAGACTCGCCACTGGGACTAGCTTCTAAGGTGGGAGTTAGATCAAGAAGATCTCAGTTGAGGGTTGTATATATAGTACTTTTAGTTGCCTCCATGGTCTATGTTTTGAGGAGTCCTAGACTCTAGGGTTGCTCTTGGGTGAGGGCATTAGTCTACTTTATGTACGAATGTTCGCACACAGTTGTTATGTGTAGTAAACTCACATAAATGTTGATTTTGTATGCTTTGGCTATTTGAACTTATTTTTTATAGAAATCTCTTAGCCAAGTCAATGTTTTATGGTTTTTTTAATCCAAGTCAAGGCATGAAGAGCATGCATTTTGCATATCCTAGGTTAATCAACCAGTATCATGGGATTTTAATCCGTGCACATATACAACTAGCCAATTGCAACCACCATGAGACCGGCTCTCACAGGCTTCCTGGGCAAGGGCCAAGGACAGTCGTGTCACCCACACTTCCTTCATAACCACCACACCTTCAAACTTTCAATTAATTCAAATTGAAGGCAAAAAGAACCAATTGGAAGTAAACTAGAGCTATTGCTTGGATACTTCAACGACCAAGCTTGATTTTTGGCCTAGCTAGTTTGGTAAGGGTTCTCTGCCTCTCATGGGTTGTTTTCTATATTTTGAAGCAACTACGGAGCTAGGGCTAAGCTTGGAAGAAAGCCATGAGCTTGATGAACCAAGCTTAGTAAGAGGAGTCCATTTTTTATGACCTAGTGTGTAGTGCATAGTGATGGCAGAAAATTTGGGGTTTCTAGAGCCCAAAGTCAGTGCTAACTAGTGTTAAAATCCTCCTAAGATGAAGCACTAGCTTGAGGAGGGTTGCCGTAGTGATTTGGCTATGTTTATTATGTGATTCATGGACTAACCTATGGTTATTGTTGCTGCCGTATTTCATGTGTTTGTTGGTTGTGAATGGCTACTACATTTGTTTGTTATATCTTGTATATATGCATTGTGGTTTTTTTGATTTAGTGTCTTTGGACGGCGGTTTTGATCATGGTTACATTGGCTACTGAATCCAAGTGCTACCCTTCATAAGTTTCTCAATGAAACTTACTCATCTCATTTTAGTCATTCCAAGACCAGCTAAAAGAACACCTTCAAACTAACCACTGTGGTTTTTTTTTACCTAAATTTTCATTTAATTAAACCTCCATGTGTCTCGTTATGATCTGGAAAGTTTGGTGATTTTAGGAGCACATTTGGTATTTTTAGTCATGGCACTTATTGTGTTGTGAGGCAACTGTCCAACAACCTGTTCTGGAGTCCATTGTGTCTCAGGCACATATGTAACTTAGGGTGCATATTTAGCTGAGTTAAAACCATTATGTCATTCATGTATGCATATACATGTAGTGTATGTAAAATGAGACAAGTATGTGAACATTTGAGTAGTGTTTTGGCTATGTATGTGATATGGTGCAAAGCTATCTAAGTGTGAATGATAGGCTGCTTACTTGTAAATTGTGTTTTTGCCATACAAATTTGCTAGATGTAGGAGGATGTAATTCTTATGTGTATTGGACATGTATGAGATAGTCTTGGAGGGTTTACCCCTTGTAACTTTCCACACTTATGAAATTTTGTATGGGAAAAATAGTCATAAAGTGACCAGAATTGTGACTTTGCACTCAAAACACTGTGTCTCCGTGTGTAGAAAGAATCTTGCTATTAAATTTTGACCACATCTAGACCACATCTATAGGTTTAACTACGCATTGGAATTTCTAGATTTGGAGCCCTGTAGCCAAAGTTATGATATTGCAAACTTTGCTAAGTTACTGTTCATTTGGTCAGAATTTTGTAACCAAATTAAAAATCCATAACTTGGTCCGTAGGTGGGCTATTGATGTAAAAAAAAATCCTTGGTTTACTCTAAGTCTCAACTTGATAATTGATAGAAAAATAGGGGGTTACATGGCTAGATTAATACAGTTTATTGGAGGAAGTCTGGGTGTAGTGGCTGAAATGTTTGAACCTAGTAAGAATGCTTAATGTGTGGATGCCAAAACTAAGGCTTGTGTGAGTGTTTTTGCTTCTTAGCTACCATAGTGTGCATAAATGTTAATGCGTATGTTATGGTTTGACCAATATGCATTTATTTACATAGTGCTCAAGAGGGTCCCTTGAGTATGTACACTAGGGGTGTTGTTCTGAGGACCTAAAGGACACACCAATCCTAGGAGTTTAAATGCACTGTTTTGCCACCATAACTGGACTACCCAGAGTGGGTAATAGATGTCGGTATCAAAGCATGGTTTGTACATGTACATAGCATGTAGTTGTATTGCATGCTTCTACATACATGAACTCAGTTTGGTTAGCTGCTAATATGAAGTACCATTGAAATGCCTATGATCTTTATGTGTGCTCTATGATGAATCATCAATGCAGGAAGTAAACATGGTTGCCACAAGGAGAGGGGAACCACCCCAAAGGCTTCCTACTAATTTTGGGCAACAAAAAAATGGACAGAATCAAGGGAATCAGGGGCAACAGGGGGTACCAAACCTTGAAGTGCCTCAGGTTTGGTTAGAGCTTCAGAGGAACTTAGCTCTAATAAATGAGAACATAGTAACGTTGATTCAAGCACAACAAGAAAGAGTGCAAGTAGCTCCAGCAGAACTAGTTCAGGATGCACAGCAGGAACCAGAAGAGGATACTAAGAACAAATCTAAATATGTTCCTCCTAGAAGCATATAAGATACAAATGATGAAACTGTTAAGGTGGAAGATGATGATAGGAGAAATCCGATAGGATTAAGGTGTCTAAGACCAATCCCTCAGTTTATGACCATTCCTCCACTATGAAGGAGATTGAGGAAGGCCATAAGAGAAGATCCAGGGGAAGGTAGATGGATCATAGAGAACATCACCATACAGAGGACTCTCACAGATCTAGGAGACATAGATCAGAGGACCTAGAAGGCCTAGATGAAGTTAGACTATTGGAGAGCTTCCAAGGCCTAAAACCTCTACAGTTTGGTGGAAGAGTTGGGCCAAAGAGGGCTGAGGAGTGGTTAATCTTCATTGAAAAAATGTTTGAGAGGATGCCACTTAGTTCCACCAAGAAAGTGCCACTGGCTACCGACAATCTGGTAGGTAGAGCAGAGATATGGTGGAGGAGCACCAGAGATAGATATGCTATCTAAAGGGGCAAAAAGTCAAGAGAAGACATAGAAATGATCTGGGCAAAGTTCACTCAGCTATTCCAAGAGCAGTACATCAGTGATGCCATCAAGGATATGGAGCAAGCTGAATTTGATTATCTAAGGCAGGACAACCTCAGTTTCCTAGTGTATGAGCACAAATTTAATTAGTTGGTGAGCTTTGCTCCTTAGTATCATGGACTAGAGGAGTTAAAGGTCAAAAGATTTGTCAGAGGCATAAGGTGAAACATTAGAATGGATGTAAGACCTTTTTGAGCAATTGCATGCTATGAAGCAGTGCAGAAAGTTCTATTAGTAGAGCAAGAGGAGTATGAGACTAGGTACTCTCCTAGTGGACCAGGGGAAAGTAGCCAAGTAGGAGGCAAGAAGAAAAGCCACCACATGACAAGAGAATTGCCAAGAATTCCCATTTCGGTGGTGAGGGCAGGAATAAAGAGAAGTCCCCTGGCCTGAGGTAACCAAAATCCAAGAAGTTTCATGGAAAGAAACCTTGCTATTTTGACACCCAAGCATTTCTAAGATTTGGATCCATGGATTATTGGATCAAAGCCTGCCCACAGGCTTAAAGGAGGCTAGAAGACCAAGGTTTAGTAAGGCCTATTGCTGAAAGACCAAGAAGGGGATCACCTAGGGAGGGACAGGAGAGGCCAGTTCCTCCAGTGCCTCGGCCTCCAGTGTGGAGAGTTGGCTGAGTGTTATGGCGGTACTAGTGGGAAGCATGCCCGAGGAAGGTAAGGTACTCTAAATTATGTTTGAAATCTTAATTCAAGTTTACATAGCAATAATAGGAAAGTTTATCAAAGTTCACTAAGTTCCCAGAAAGTTAAGGCACTAAATAAGATTTAGGGCCAAAATTGTAATTTTCACATCCTGAATAGTTAGACCAGATCCCAAGTGGTTAAAATGAGTTTTTATAACCTAAGTTTTAACTTTAACCCAAATTGATGAAATAAACGAGGATTAATCAAGAACAGCTAAGGTTACCAAAAAATGGGGACTTAAGTGTATCATGTGTAATACTTTGGTGGCTTAAGTGTTAAACATGGTTTATAAGAGGGTAAAGTGGAGGGGTGGCTGCCATAAACCCGAGTTCATCCTCTCCATCCTCATTTTTCCATCGAATTAAGCTTGAAATCAAAGTTTCTTGCTGAAAAGAGAAGCTATCCTAAGTGTATAGGCTATTGGGAGCTCATTTCAAGTATAAAACCATGGTTTTGGAGCTTGGAAGCATGTTTTCTCCCATCCCCATTTTTTAGTACAAGGTAACCAATGTGTTCTTGATTAAGTTAATGTTTATTGGTTGATTAGGAGTTTGGGTTTTTGTTGGAAGGGAAGAATTTGATGTTTGGTGCATATGTTTTGCTTAGAACTTAGGTGGTGCTTTGGTGAGCTTAGTGGATTGAAAAAGCTCTTGATTCTTGCTTGTTACTTGGAGTTGAGGTAAGGGGATTGTATTTTCAAGTTCAACTAATGCTATTGGGATGAGTTTGTTGGATGAATTTAAGTAATTCTAGCAATAGCATTAGTTAGTGGACAACGTTGAATCATGGTGGACTATAAGGTTTGTGATGATTGGAATGATGTTATAATGCATCATAGATTGGCTTTTGATTGTTGGTTTTGATCTATGCAACATTTTTTACATGTATATGAACTTGGGAGGCTAACCAAGTGATAGCCAAAGGGCTATTAACCTCCAAACTCCCAAGTTCTGACGAAGCACCGCCCTTGAAGAATGAGAGCACCAACCTCGGGAAAAAAGGGTCCATAGTCCTTGACCCCCTGACCTCGGTTATCCACCATCACCCTCGGGGAATAATGGGACTGACCTCAGGAACACGGTACACTACCACAATCGGTAAGATGACTTGACCAACTCTGGGAGGAGTAGACTCACCAACCTTGGCAGGGGAAAACATCCTCCAGAAGGGATCCTCTGTTCCAAGGGGCCTTTTGAGTGACTGGAGCAACCTCGGCTAGAAGCTTTCATATCCCAGAGTGGTCTCTTTCACCAAAGGGGTCTTGTGAACATGAAAAAAATGGTTAAGGAGCCTCTAACACAGAGACCTCGCACACGCCCCTGACACACAGGCCTCCCACGGCCCTGACTTTTGGCCAGAAAGGCCTATGGCCAGCTGGAGATCCCCATCCTTGAAGGTAGGAACTGCATCTGGCGGAACACATGTCATGATCTAAGTTGGCTGTGTCAAATGGACATCTCCCAATGTCCTCCTATAAATACTTGGGGAAATGGCCTTGGTAAGGGGACAAGCAAAACTTTCAAGAGAATTCTACTCTTTACTCTCTATTCAGCATTCTTCACTTGACAAATACTGAATTCGACATCGGAGGCTCCTCCCTCGGAAACACACTCGGGGAACCTCCTAACCCTTGTTCTATTGAGCGTTTCAGGCAATCTCACGATTTAAGTCTCTTCTACCAGTCTCTTCATACTATAAGTCTCTTTCAGCCTTACCATGTCGTACAATGAAGATGCCAACAGAAATCATTTGGCGCCGTCTGTAGGAACTCACCCTCAGGTAGCCATCGTTGGGACTCGGTGTTCTAAGGATAAGGGACTCCCAAAGTCGTCATCCATGCCGGAGAATCAACCGGCGACCGAACAACCCACCATAGGGACTACTTCGCTTGAGGATGAACATCATCTGATGATCACGATGAGCTTACTATGTGATTTTCAGCGCTCTGTTGAGGCTGAAATGATGCCACAATTAGACCAAAGGTGGTCACAACCACCTTCGGGCTGAAAGGCCTCCACACCAACTCCTTGTCGAGAGAGAAGCCCGAAGTCCACTCACCGGAGCTAAGGAAGTGGGGACTTCCGTGACGAGTCCTCAACAGAGAACGTGCCCCCCAGAGGCCGACATACTGGAGAAACAGGGTCCAAAAGGGCTAGGGCTTCCCGCTGGTAGAATTCTTCACTGAAAGAGAGATCATGATCCCCCCGCTGCTGAAGTTACTACCCAAAGAGGAGGCATCGTACTCTGTTGCTGAAGGCCTCCAGGCAGCGAGAAGAGCCCAGCGCCACCATCCTCATGGAAAAGATCCTAGAGAGGTTAGGAAAAGTGGAGAGGTAGATTGCCCAAATGCCTGTCTGGTCAAGGTTATCTGAGACCTTCACCGGAGAAGAGTCACCCTGCATTCGAATGGTAGTGGAAGCACCAATGCCAGGCAATTTTTGGTTGCCTCGCTTGCAAACCTATGATGGGCATAGTGACCCTTAAGCCCACCTAACCAAGTACAGGCGTAGTAGGGTGCTACACGGTGCCGATGACGCTACCCTTTGTAAGTGCTTTAAGGTCGCCCTCTCCGGCCCGGCAACCGGGTGGTACAACTCCCTCTCCCTTGGAACTATAATGAGTTTCTAAGAGCTATCCATGGCATTCACGTAGCTACTACGGATGGCGAAGATGCTCGTTCAGATGTTCAACTTAGCACAAAGGAATTGGGAGACCATTCGCGAATATGTCGAAAGGTTCAATCGTGAAGCCCTAAGTGTGCCCGACTTCTGTCCCAAAATACGCATCCTCGCCATGATAAAGGGACTTCGGAGAGACTCACAACTCTTCTACGAGTTCTTTAAAGACCCCCCAGACACCCTCGAAGAATTCTACCGAAGGGTGTAGCAACACATGATGGCTGAGGAGCTTAGGATGGAGGGGCCAAAGTTTGAGCACATGCGCCCTGAAGGACAGAACAGCCAACCTCCGTAGCCAACCGAAGGTGGAGGGAGACCTCAGAAGTAGAGAGGGAAGAAGCCAATGATGTTCACCCCTTTGAACACCACGAGAATGAACATACTACTGGTAATGGAAAGGCAAGGCAGCCAGATTCAACGACTGAAAGGCATGACCTCGGAAAACAATAAAAGTATGATGAAATTCTATCAATTCCATCGGGATCATGGTCATGAAACTGAGGATTGCTTCCAACTCAAGAAGTACATTGAATCCCTGATCAAGCAGGGCCAACTTCGCCGGTACCTACAGATGCTCTCTCTGAGGGGAAGGAGGGAGGAGGAAAGAAAGGACGATGAGGACTACGATTCCGACCGACGTTGCGACCGAAGTCCCAACAAGAATCCTCCACCACCAGCTGGAGTAATCTAGACGATCACCACGAGACTACCTTCGGCGGAGAGAAAGAGGAAAGCCAGGGAGATCTCAGTGATGGAATTCGGTGACCCATTGAACAAACTCATCCGGAAAGATGGGTCTACCGTAGTATTCCCACATGATGATGAGCCACTCCTTATTATGGCAAGGATTGGGAGTTGGGACGTAAAAGGGGTGCTCCTGGATGACGGATCCAATGCCGATGTTTTATTCTCCCACCTGTTGCCAAGCTTGGGCATCGTGAAAAATGACCTCAAACCTGTCACGTCCCTTACCTTCGAGGTAGGTCCTTCCGAACTCCCTGTCCTCGGGTGGATTGACCAACCTCTGATGATAAAGGGAACTGCAGTACATAACAATGGAGAGCTCTTCGCCTCAGCCATGACCAGGTTTATAGTCATTGACATCCCCTCTTCATACAATACAATCCTCGGAAGGCAAACTCAAGGGAATTTTCACATCTGACCAGATGTGAAGTACCTGACGGTCACCTTCAGGACAAAGGAGGGGGACATAGAAATATTATTGATCAAATGGAGGTCCAAAATGTCTTCGTAAGGGCAAGGCGAAGCCCGCTGAAAGTGCACATGCAGACCTCGGAAGAGAAGGGCATACCGACCGAAGAGGTTACAGAGGGAGAGAGAAGCGACTCAGAGAAAATCAAAACTGAGAATGTAGAGCTTGTCTCAGACCGAAGTACCCGTGTAGGGAAATGGCTAGCCGAAGGTGACAAGAAAAATCTTGTGTCTTTCCTTTGAATGAACAAACATTTATTTGCCTACTCACTGAAGGCCATGCCTAAGGTAGACCCCCGCATAATTCAACATAGTCTTAAGATATGCCCTGACGCGAAGCCTGTTCGAAAAAAAAAGACAAGCCTTTTGGCACACAAAAACAACTTCGTCAAATTCAAAGTCCAACGGTTGATGGAGGCGGATGTAATAAGGGAAGTCAAATATCCCGAATGGCTTAGTAACATGGGTATCGCCACAAAAGAAAAGAGTGACAAACTCTGAATGTGTATCGACTTCCGAAATGCGAACGATGCTTGCCCTAAGGATTCATATCCTCTGCCCCCAATAGACCAGTTGGTAGACTCAACCGCCGAGTATGGCCTCCTTAGCTTCCTTGACGCCTTAAACGGGTATCATCAAATCAGGATGGACCCCAAAGACGAGGAAAAAACCACCTTCATCACCGAAGTTGGTACATACTACTATATTACAATGCCCTTCAATCTAAAGAACGTAGGGGCCATGTACCAGAGGTTGATGAATAGGGTCTTTGGCTCCCAAATCGGGAGAAACATGGAAAGTCTACATTGATGATATGATAGTTAAGAGCAAACTGCCGAGTAGTCATATCATAGACTTAGAGGAAACATTGCACCAACTGAAGACATTCAAAATTCGTCTCAACCCCAAAAAATGCGTGTTCGAGGTAAATGTGGGTAAGTTCCTCGGATTCATGGTGTCGGAAAGAGGTATTGACACCAATCCGGAAAAGGTCAAGGCCCTACTGGGATTCTGAACTCCCACAACAACCAAGGATGTCCAAAGACTTACGCGGAGAATCACGTCCCTCAACTGATTCATCTCCAGATATGGGGATCGCTGTTGATCGTTCTTTAAAATACTCACTACAGCAGGAAAAAATGGAGGTAACATCAGCACCGAGGTGCACCCTTGGAACGAAGACTGCCAAAAGGTCTGGGAAGAGCTTAAAGTCTACCTAACCCGTCTGGCGACACTCCGGTAGCCACGGGAAGGATAGCCCCCTATACTCTACCTCGCCGTCACTGAAAAGGCGGTGAGCTCAGTCTTTGTAAAGGAAGACGGCACAAAGCAGTGGCCAGTATATTATGTGAGCTAGTCATTGCATGGTGCCAAAGTTAGGTACCCCTTGCCACAAAAGGCCATTTATGCCCTAGTACTTGCAAGCAGAAGGTTATGACCCTATTTCCAAGGACACCCCATTGTCGTGCGAAGTAACCTGCCTCTTCGAGATATCATGAAGAAGGTAGACCATTCGGGAAGGCTTTCGAAGTGGTGCATGGAGCTCAGTGAGTATGATATCACCTATGAGCTGAGGAAGGCAATAAAAGCACAGGCATTACAAGATTTCATTGCCGAAGTACCCATTGCCGAAGACAGTCCACCTAACCTCGGAAAGGATGAACCTGAGTGGGCTCTGTTTGTTGACGAGGTCTTCAGCTCTGAACATCAAGGAGCTGGAGTAATTCTTCGTGGTCCCAAAGGTATGGAAGCCATGAAGGCCATCAAATTTGGGTTTAATGTCACTAACAATATGGTAGAATATGAAGCCCTCATAGCAGGTTTGTGCCTCGCCAGAAGAGTTGGTGTGAAAAACCTAAAGGCCCACAGCGATTCTCAGCTCGTGGTCCGACAGATGGCAGGGGACTACGGCATGAAGGACTGAACGTTGGCAAATTATCACGACCTTGATCAAAGCTCATCCAGGAGTTTGATATGGTATACATTGAGAACCTACCTCGTCAGGACAATGCTGAAATAGATACTTTGGTTAAGTCGAAAAAGTCCACTGAAGTGCTACGCCAGTTGAGCATAGCAATAATGAGCATAGGAACTTCAGAAAGAGGATGGAAGGATCCCATAAAAAAGTACCCCATGACTTTGGATGTCACACCTCACACAGGCCCCGACCCATGCACACTCTGTAACACTCCCCCATTCTTATCCATGTATGCCAAACTAATAAGTTGCTTTTAAGAGTTGTTATAAACTTTTCAATTCGGCCAATCTTTGTTATTGGGCTTTAAGTCTTATTTTCTTAAGTTAATGGGTCTGGGAGGTGGCCCAGGAGGCTTTCAAGGGTGCTTAAACAATTACTTGCAACAGAAGCAATGTCCACTACACTAACTTGTAGTACAAGCAAGGCTAGAAATAATATCTTGCAATCCAAGCAAGGCAAACACTTTTATAAATAAGTGTCCAAGATGTGTGCTAGTCAAGTGTGCTACTTAGTACATGACAACCAAGAAGCCCAAGATTCCATAAGGTTTAAAAATCAAAGTTTGGATGCAAATGAGCATTCGGCCATGAATAAAGCATAAGAGGTTCATCACATGAACATAGCCAACATTCACATAACATGCCATAAACTGGTCCATAAGCATTTAGCATGTACATAGGCAAAGTCAGCCACAACCAAGCATAACTTGGTAAACAAAACACTTTAAGTACAACAAAACCTAAGAGTACCCGAGACCACATACATGCACACAAAAAAGGGTAGTCTACAGGGGTACACCTAATTTGGTGAAGCCAACACTAGCCCATAGTCACTCTCACCAAGTAATGCTTCCAACCCAAGGAACCTACTCGCCAAAGAGCACTTTGAGTATGCCATAGAGCAAGACACACTGTAGAACAAGGCCTATAGCCATGTTCATAGTCATGAAGGTAAAGACCACTATCAGAGCAATAGTCCACACATCCATAGCTGCACTCCTAGAAGTATCCCACTCTAACCAAGCCTGCAAAACTTAGAACATAAGTCTCGGCCAACACTAACTACATAAGACTTGTGAATGTATAACCATAATCATAAGCCAAGCACTCATTGGCACTTACCTTGAACTCCAAGGTACACTAGCACACAAGCAACACTCACATAACCACAACTACTCAAGCTGTGTATCCTTTCCTGAAACACAAATATATGGGCATGAGTACAAAACTCAGTAGGATTCATAACTCATAACGACCATACATGGTCTATTTAGTTAAGTCTGAAACTTAACCTCCTTAGTGCTAAGTTATCCTGCAATCAAAAACACCAAGACAAGAAAAACAATACACACACATATATATATATATATATACACAACATGGATCAACCGAGACACTATATAATCATTAACACTATCTACAGGGGTTAGCACACACAAACAACACATTCAAGCACACAACACACATGCACATTCCCAAATTGTCTATTGGTCGAAGCCACTAGTGTGTGTTCATGGGTGTCTTTGTACACCTAACTTCACCATTCCAATCCTCCTTCCACTAGAGCTCTGAAACATTAGTAAGTTGGCCTCCTTCACTAAAGTTTCTAACACATACCATTAACTTGACTAGCTAGCCAAAACAACAAGAACCTGAAAGTTCTTCCATAAGCCCATCAAGCAACTAAGATCATTTAGCACAATTAACCATCACTTAGTCACTTTAATCCATTGAATCATGGAAAGATAACGAGCAAACAAGTAGACATGAATCCTATCTTTCCAAAACAAGCTTGAGCTCTCGGTTGAGCTTGTGTGTCTAAGACTGAGATTAACTTCCAAACCAAGGTTGCCTAGCACAACAAGGCCATCATTTAGCCATCATAATCACTTGAGAATGGACATTTACCAAGAATTCCAAGTGAACTATGAAGCTTACCTCAATTGGAGCTTGAGCAACTCTTGGCCAAACCTTGTTTCTTCAATTCCAAGCTTCCAACTTGAAACTCAAGGTCGCCTACCACCGAAATTGAGGACTCCAAGCTTGATTTGGTGTCCAAGCTTCAATTCATCATGAATTTGGCATGAACTCCGTAGCACAACGTTCTTTTCTCTCAAGAACACAATGAACTCCTTTAATCCAAGACTAAAGATGGTAATGAGTACCAAGTTTGAATGGAAGCATGCATTAGCCGGTTACATGCCAAATGGCACAAAAAATGGTCCAATGCCCTTCTCGGTCATCACTAAATCTTGCATGGTGCCATTAAATCCTCAAGATCACATAGTCTTATTTAAATCACTCAGTTAAGAGTGCAAAATGGCCACAAAACTTTGTTTCCCACCATTTACCACATAGTCACTGTTTCATGTGCACATTGAACCTGAGACTTCTTGGTTCCTCACATTTATTTTCTTACCACAACTGCATGGCCATTTTTTTCTTTATGCATTTAGAACCCGAAAGTTCTCAAATTAGCACATACACCACTATTCCCATGCTCAAACAAGTCCTTCATGTTTTGATGGCATATTTTTTATTTTCTTGGCCTAGGCCAAGCACTTGGGAATGAACCTAACATCAGAGCTTCCCGAAGACCCTCATGAAGCAGCAAAAGTGCAAAGACGTTCTGGATGATATTTTCTGATTAGGGAGGAGTTATACCGACAAGGGTATGCGAGTCCACTACAAAGGTGTGTCGGCGTAGAGGATGTCAAGACAGTCCTCAGAAAAGTCCATGAGGGGGCATATGGTTCCCACATAGGAACTAACAATCTGGCAGGAGTACTACTCCGCCAAGGATACTTCTGGCCCACCTTAAGGAAGGACGCGAGGCAATTTGTCCAGAAATGTGACAATTGCCAAAAACATGCTAACATCCAGCGACTACCCTCGAAAACGGTAACTCCGGCTAACTACCCTTGTCCCTTCACAGTATGGGGTATTGACCTCACCGGGCCTCTCCCAACTACACCAGGAGGAGTAAAGTTTTGCATAGTCGCAATGGGTTACTTTAGTAAGTGGATTGAGGCATAGCCTCTGGCAACATATCGGTGAAGGATATACAGAAATTCATCTGGAAGAACATCGTATGCAGATTCGGCATACCGACGGTGATAGTGGCTGATAATGGTTCCCAGTTTATTGACAAGGGGTTCCAAGAATTCACTACCGACCTCTGCATAAAAATGCACTTCACCCCGGTAGCTCATCCTCAGAGCAACGGACAGGTAGAGGTATCAAACAGAACCATAAAGGAAGGCCTGAAAAAGAGATTGAAGGAAGCAAAAGGAAAATGGCCAAGAGAACTTCCTAGTGTGCTATGGAGCTATCAGACAACCTCCCAAAGGGCCACAGGTGAGATGCCTTTCTCCCTCATTTTTGGCACGGAGGCCATTATTACTATTGAAGTGGTTCAGCCATCAATAAGGATACAAGTGTTCGACGAAGAGGGGAATGACCTTGGGTTGATAACCAAGCTGGACCTAATTGACGAACATAGATAAGTAGCTGAGCTTAGAAGAAGAGCTTTTCAGCAAAGGGTACTTGTTGCTGCGAACTTGTATGTCAAGCGAAAGGAATCAGGAAGGGGGATCTTGTCCATCGAAAGGCTGAGTTTGAGCCCGGAAGACCATCTCACGGAGTGCTTTGGCCGAACTGGGAAGGGCCTTATTGGGTCCTTGATGAAGTTCGGCCAAGAGTGTACAAGCTCGACGTCACTGAAGGTGGAGAACTGAGGAATACATGGCATTCAGATGCTTTGAAAGAATTCTACACTTAGAAATTTTTCTAAGGAAAATTGTCCCACCAAAGGAGCCTAGCCAAACAAGGTATAAGTGCCTACGTACAAAAATGATACATTTTCTCCGAAGAGGCTTTAACCAAACATGGCTAATAAAAATGGGCAAAGCTTTGCCGAAGGATATTAGGTGAAATTGGTCCTATATACATTGAAAGCAGTTATCTGAATAACAAGTGTGGAGGATACTTTGAACTAACCCTCAGTGCCAAAGATAGTATAGAAGAAACATGTCCTGAGACTTAGCCAAATTTTTTAGGAAAAAAGTGACTTTATTAATTTGTGCCTTGGTATAACAAAAAGAATTTTACAAAAAAAGTTGACAAAGAAAAAAAAGTGAAGTCTTGGATGCCTAGGGGACCTCGTCATCTTGAGCTACTCCATCGCCAACCTCCTTTGTCACAACCTTCAGCACTGGAGGAGGAAAAGGAAGATTAAGATGTTCAATCTTTGACCATGCCCAGCGAGGCCCCTCGGGGATGTCCAGGCCCGCCAGAAAGGAGAGGTCGAGGTCGGGGTACTTCGCCAGGACTTGGTGTCGAGCCAAACAAAAGCTGTCTTGGAACACAACCTTGGTTGCTTGATCGGCTTTGTCTTTCTCGAAAGACAAGTTGTCCAGCTCGTTCCTCAACTCAACAACCTCTTTCTCTAGCTTCTTCATCTTCTTCATCTTCTTTTCCTTCTTCAGCGTGTCGACCTTGGCTTGAAGTAGGCCTCGTTCACCTTCTCCTTCCAGTAGGCCTCGTTCACCGAAGTTAGCGTGATAACCTTCTCCCCGAGGTCAGACACTTTTTTGGAGAAATCTTGAAAGAGCTCCTCCTGACTCTTCAAGAATTCCTCCCAAACTTTAGCCACCTCCTCCTTGGCTATCTTGTTTAGCTCGGCGTACTTAACAACCAAGACGGCACAAAATACCTTGGCTCTGTCCAAACGCTCTTTGGTCCGAGATCAGATCGAAGATTGCTTTGCTGCCCATGCTCTGAAGTATCCACTGTACGCAAAGAGTTGCGAAAAAGAAAGACTTCAAGTAAGGGTCAGAAGGCTATAAAACCTTAGAAAAATTTTCTAAGTCCCAAAAAGCTCAAAATTTACCTGGGCAGCATGTTTGGACATCTTCGCGGCGAGGACCTCCTCGTTTGGTCACTCCTCAGTAAGAGACTTGAAGGTGGCGTTGGTGAGGATGCCCTTCACCATCTGAGGAGTTATTTTCTGGCTATCCTCAGAGAACAAGTTCATGACCTCCATGAAGGTCTAGAAAGGCTCCTTCGGCAGCTTGTTCCTCGGGATGTGGGAGTCCTAAAGGGCCCACTTCCAGGCGTGCTCCACCATCTACGCAGCGGGCGCCAGCTCCTCTGCAAAATCACGCCGAAGTTCAATCAGCACAATATCCCTCAGCCATATGTCTATAAGATCTAAAATGCCGAAAAATCCCAGGTTCATAGAAAAATGGCCAAGGGACAAACCTGGCGGAACCTCGGCGACATCCTCCTCGGAGTTGTTGACCTTTTCTATATCGACAGGGATCTGCTTGCCCTTCCTCCTTAGGCGCTCTTCGAGCTCTTTGGTGGAAGGGCCTCCTGCCGAAGTTCCTAGGATATCCCCCGAGGTGACGGGGCTCCAAGGAGTTGCGCTAATGGCCGACTCCGAGGTTGGGTCGACATGAACCGAGGACTAGTCCTGCACCTTGATGTCACTTTTTGGAGGAGGAGGAAGAGAGTCCTTCTTTGACTTCTTCGCCGAAGATGGGCCTCCTCTCGATGTCTTCCTCCTCTTTGGGGCAGCCTTCTTCTTTTGTTGCTCCCCTTTTCGGCTTGACCAAGGAAGAGGGACTTGTAAAATGCAGTGGACTGATCACCCATCGCTGAAAAAGGAAAGACATCAGTGTAAGTTCAAAGGAGTACATATAACAAAATCTGGAAGATGAATTACTTTCAACAAGGCCTTTGTAAGTGAGCTCACCCCGAATGAGCATCACCAGCTACGCCTTTTTCCCGTGAAAGGCAAGCTTCGAGATCTCGAGGTCAGTCTTGTGCTCCTTGATTACCCCCAGCACCCGAAGGACCTCTTCGATCATTAGATTCCACTTGATGGGAAAAGGGTACAAGGAGCTTGGAGGGACCTCGGGTTCCCAGTCTACGACAGCTTGGATGCGGCTATCGAACTCCTCAAATTTCACTACTAACTCTGGAGTTAGCAGCTTCTTGGGGTCAACGACATCCGTCTCTAGCGTCCCCTAGGCCCAGTTGGTCGGCACATACGACCACGCTTCAGCCACCTTCAAGAAGAAGAATTTCTTCTGCCACCCTCACCAACTGTCCTTGGTCTTGAAGGTGAACATATACTTCTTGCTCCCAGATCCTCAAGGTAGCAAAAAATAGAAGCCACCCTTCGGAACCGGAAAAGAGGTTGTAGTACTGCATGAAGATGACGAAGTGGGGCTCTATCTTGAAAACCCCACACATGCAAAGGAAAGCATTGGAATAGGAGTAAGAGTTGGGAGGAAGCTGATTCACGGCTATGCCATGAAATTGGCAGAAGTCGCAAATCATTTTCGGCGGAGGAAACCGAAGTCCGGCCTTTAGTTGGGCCTGAAAGACGGTAACCTCGTCCGATTTATTCATGTAACTGAACAGGCCAAGCTTAGGTAGTCTGGTAACCACGTAAGAAGGAAGAAAGAATTTAGTTGTCCACTTCGCTAATTTCTCTGAAGTGGTACAACTCGGATGAGAATTAAGAGGAAGCCAGCTCTCGGGGACAGTTTGGACAAACATGAGCAGAATAGGGGAAGCCATTCGGAAGAAGGAAACCTAACCTCGGAAAGGTGAAAAGAAAAGAAGGAAACAATGGCAAAGGACGACTTTGGAAGAAGGAGAGGACTTCGGAACAATAGAAAAAAAATAGAAACATAAGAAACCGAAGGACCTCGGAAAGAAGAACCCACCAAAGCACTTGCCGAAGTCGGGATTTGAGAACACCGTTGTAAAAACTTGCCAAAAATTGCTTCGCTGCTTGCACCACGACAGAAAAGGGAGAAAAGCTTGAGAGCAAACAAGAGCAAAACGGAAACAAAAGAAGGCAAGCAGGAACTCTGGGGAGAGGAAGGTTTATATAGGCCGAAGAGGGTAGGTGAATCGTTGCAATAATTAGCCCTCAAAGGCGAATCATCACCATAATTGCCCATCGAAGGCGAAAAGATGCAGTTGATGTAACCGACGAACTGTCTCCGAATTACCGCATGACACGTGTCGCCTTATGCAGGAAACAAGGGCATGCCTCTTAACAGCATGAAGGTCTAGGCAAGATTATCCGAAGTGATGCGTTTGTCTGATTAGAAGACGTAATGATTTACTGACAAATGACACTGGCCCCAAAGAAAGGGGATGTCCACCTCGAGCTGACGGAATAACTTCGGGAATATCGGTAATTCGGCTAAAAACTGGGATAGCCACTTGAGTACCAGAGGAACTACCTCGATTAAGAGTGGCATCTCATATTGCCAAAACTTCCTCTGAAGAAAATAACCTCGGCTAAAAATTCAGTCATGACAACCGAGCTAACCACCACCTTCCATGAACACTCACATGATTTGCTAAAAAAACCGAAGATATAACTTCGGTCTTCCGAGGGGGGCATGTGATAGCCAAAGGGCAATTACCCTCCAAACTCCCAAGTTCTGACGAAGCACCGCCCTCAGAGAATGAGAGTACCAACCTTGGGAAAAGAGGGTCTGCAGTCCTTGACCCCCTGACCTCAGTTATCCACCATCACCCTCGAGGAATAATGGGATTGACCTCGGGAACATGGTACACTACCACCATCGGTACGATGACCTGACCAACTTTGGGAGGAGTAGACTCACCATCCTCGGTAGGGGAAACATCCTCCGAAGGGGATCCTCTATTCTGAGGGGCCTTACGAGTAACGGGCATCACAACCTCGGCCAGAAGCTCTCATATCCCAAAGAGGTCTCTTTCACCGAAGGGGTCTTATGAACACGACAAAAATGGTTAAAGAGCCTCTGATACAGAGACCTCACACATGCCCCTGACACACAGGCCTCCCACGGCCCTGACTTCTGGCCAGAATGGCTTATGGCCAGCTAGAGATCCCCATCCTCGAAGGTACGAACCACATCTGGCCAAACACGTGTCATGATCTAAGCAGGCTATGTCAAACGGACTTCTCCCAATGTCCTCCTATAAGTACTTAGGGAAATGACCTTGGTAAGGACACAGGCTGAACTCTCAAGAGAACTATACTCTTTACTCTCCATTCACCACTCTTCACTTGCCAAATACTGACTTGGGCGTTGGAGGCTCCTCCTCCGGAAACACACTCCGGGGACCTCCTAACCCTTATTCTTTTGAGTGTTTCAAGCAATCTCACGAAAAAAGTCTCTTCTACCAGTCTCTTCATACCAGAAGTCCCTTTCAGCCTTACCATGTCGTACAACAAAGATGCCAACGGGCATTACCAGGCATGTTTGATATGTTTGGTAAGTGTCCAAAGTTCATAACAGCAAAATCTATAAAAATTCTACAGATTTGCATATTGGTAACGCGTCTCTAGTTTTTTACCATTGTCCATGACGCATCTCCAATACTAGAAAGTTGGTAGAATGTAACCACTGTGGCAACATGTCGCCATAGTTGGCGGCACGTTGCCATCGGTATGTTGGCTGAATTTTCAAAGTTTTGCTAGGAAGGTCAAGAGGAGACTAAGGTGGTTCTTAGGGTACCTTGGGCATTCCGGGGGTACTCTAAGACTTTCAAAAGTCCTTCGAGGCCTAGGAGTTTTATTGAGTTTTGTAAAGTTTTATGGTTACTTCTACCAAAAGCAAGAAAACTAGTTTACTAAAGATCACAACTAAGTACCACTAGCTAGGGTGAAAGGTTTAGAACCCTTGGCGACCTAGGCGTGCCATTAGCCACGAGGTTGCAAGGTGAGACCTTAGTGCACCTAGTTTACAAGGTCTTTATGGCCTGGTTATGATAGTCCTACCATAGTTCCCCTGTACAATATAAACATGAGAAGTTCAACTGGCGATTTATCACTAGCTAGGCTGGCAACCTAAGCTTGCTAGAGGACAAGGCTATGCCTTGTAGGTCAAGGACTAGGATGATAAGTGGTTCAAAAGGACCAAGGTATATGCATATATTAGACCCTCAGGCTATATGAGCTTATAGCAGGATACATATGTTCTCATATGTGGAGTCCTTAGTAATTTTCTTGCAGCTACCGTGAAGACCCTTACTGAGAATGTTTAAGTTCTCACTCCCTAGTTATGTTGTGCAGATTATGAAGTTGTTGGATCAGGTAACTGTTGGGGGTTATTGCGGTAGTTAGCTTTTGTTATAGGTATTTCCCTTAAGAATCTTTATCATTTTAGTTTACTTGGGTAACTTGTTGGTCAAGTAATAGTACTAACTAGAGTCTTATTTTAACTGCAAAGCCTAGTAGCACTTGGACAAGGATTTTTGTGACTCGCCACTCAGACATGCATCCAAGATGGGAGTTTGTTTAAGAAGATCTCAGTTGAGGCTTGTATATATAGTACTCTTAGTTGCCTCCATTGTCTATGTTTTGAGGAGTCCTAGACTCTACGATTGCTCTTGGGCAAGAGCACTAGTCTACTTTATGTATGAATGCTCCCACATAGTTGTTATGTGTAGTAAACTCACATAAATATTGATTTTGTATGCTTTGGCTATTTAAACTTATTTTCTATGGAAATCTCTTCACCAAGTCAATGTTTTATGGTTTTTGTTAGTCAAAGTCAAAGCATGAAGAGCATGCATCTTGCATATTCTAGGTTAATCAACTAGCATCATGGAGTTTTAATTTGTGTACATATACAACTAGCCAATTGCAATCCACCGTGAGACCAGCTCTCACAGGTCTCTTAGGCAGGGGCCAAGGATGGCCGTGTCATTGAGTCTTCCAAGTGGAAAGGCTAGAGACATCATAGTAGGGAGAAGCACTAAGAGGCAACATTTACCTTAATTGTATGCCTGTTAGTGTTCTGTTTGATACTGGTGAATATGTATCTATAGTGCATAGGAAATTTGTTGATCCTATGAAATTGCCTACTAAAATCATGCCTCGGATATCCTTAGTGAAAACAGCATGTAGTCAATGTCTTTTCACTAATGACCTAGCTAAGGATTGTGAGCTAGTAGTAGGAAAGACTAAGGTTATGACTAATCTGTTAGTGTTGGACATTCCTAAGTATGATTTACTGCTGGGTATGATTTAGCTTCCTATCCATAACATAAGAATTGATTGTGTTAAGAGAGAAATCACATTGCCTGATGGTGAAGTGCATGCATTAGTGAATTCTAAGGAATTAGTGTATGAAATGCATGGCATGGCACTAGAGGTATTAGATGAGATACTTGTGATTTCTGGGCATGATTATTGTTATGCGTTGAATGAAATGTATTGTGATGAGGAAGGGGACAGAATACCTATACTGAGATAATCCTAAACACCTGCCAAGTATTCCTCCACCAAGGCTGATTGAATTTGAGATCAGGCTGCAACAAGGAGCTATGTTAATATCCATTCCTCCTTATAAAATGCCTATCATAAAGATGAATGAGCTCAAGAAACAACTTGTTGAACTTCTTGAAAAAGGGTTCATAAGGTCAAGTGTTTCACCATGGGGAGCTCCAATTCTCTTTGTGAAAAAGAAGGATGGATCATTAAGACTATGCATTGACTACAGGAAGTTCAATGTAGTGACTATCAAGAACAAGTATCCACTACCTAGGATTGAGGATCCTTTTTATCAACTCAAGAGAGCTAAGATCTTCTCCAAAATAGATTTTAGACCTGGATACTTCCAGTTGAGAGTAAAAGAATAAGACATTCCCAACATGTGCCCACTTCTTACCTATGAAACTCATAGACTCCTTGGAGAAGTTAGTTTAGATCTATGTCTAGGAGATAGTGACACTACATGGAGTGCTAGACTCCATTGTATCTGATAGAGATCCAAGATTTACAGCTCGATTTTGGAGTGCTTTTCATAAAGCACTAGGAACCAAAATCCATTTGAGTACTGCTTATCATCCTCAGACAGATGGGCAATCTAAAAGTGTGATATAGATACTTGAAGACATGCTCAGGAGCTGTGTCTCGGATTTCAAACGTGAATGGGACCAACACTTGCCATTGGTGGAATTCTCATATAGCAATAGTTACCAAAGCACCATTGGCATGGCACCTTATGAAGCATTATATGGAAGAAGGTGCATGACACCCCACTGTTGGGTGGAAGCCTTAGACAGGGTAGAGTTGGGTCCCGAAATTATTGAAGAGACTACAGCGAAAATCAAGAAAATTCAAGAGAGATTAAAGGCAACTAATGAAAGGACCACAACCTATGTGAACAAAAGTAGGAGAGACTTGGAAAGTGAGGTTGGTAACAATGTTTGGCTGAAAGTTGCACCAACCAAAGGCACTGTTAGATTTAGAAAAAGAACCAAGTTAGCTCCAAGATACATCGGTCCTTATGAGATCTTGGATAGAGTTGGCAAGGTAGCATACAAGTTAGCTCTACCGCCAAGCATGTAAAGTGTTCATAGTTTTTTTCACATCAGTATGCTTAAGAAATGTCTATTAGACACAAAGCATGCTATTGTAGTGCAAGACATATAGTTGGAACCTAACTTGACATACAAAGAGAAACCTATAGCTATCTTAGCCAAGGATACTAGAAGGTTAAGAAACAAACATATTGCCATGGTTAAAGTTTAGTGGTCACACCACTTTGAAACATAAGCAACCTGGGAAACTGAAAAACACCTTATGGAAAGGTATCCTGAAGAATACCCGAAGTTAAAGACTATTTTGGAGGACCAAAATTTTTAAGGGGGGAGGATTGTTACCACCTCACAAAAATGGGAGAATTACAAGTGTTTCATAATGGCTAAAAACCATTATATTGTGTAATTCTCACCATAGTGATTGTAGTGTGGGGGGTAAAAGGTATGATCAACACCTCCTTAAAAGTGTTCCAAGTTGGTAACTTGGTCCTCAAGAAAAGCCTTATGGATTGCTTGTTTGTCAAGCAACCTATGGACTTTTTTGTAAGATTTTGGAAATTCGGGTACTAAATTTCAAAACTTTCACAAAAGAGATTTGGAGAGCAATGGCAAGGATATGAATGGAAGACAAGTTTGGACAAAGGAAACACTAAAGGCAATAAGGACCTAAATGTCCTAGTATAAACCTTAAGGTGTTCAAGCTTTTGACTTATGTCTAAGGGTGGAATTGTGGGGTTATCCCACCATGGGGGAGGCAGCCAAGACTTGATAATTAGTAAGAAAATGTTGGGCACATGTGTACCAATGATTTTAAGACAAAGAAACCATAATTAGTGAGAAGGAAAATGACATAAAGCAAGGTTAAGCTTGTTAAGTGTGTTTTGGTGCCCTTCAGCTCATTTAAGGCCATTTAAGTGGCCAAATCACGTATCCCTCTCTCATTTTCATCCTCCCCCAGCCCAAGAACACAGCCATACTTCCTCCATAGCCACCACACCTTCAAACTTGCAGTTGATTGAAATTGATGGCAAAAGGAAGCAATTGGAAGCAAACTGGAGCTATTTCTTGGATACTTCAAAGATCAAGCTTGATTTTTGGCCTACCCACTTTGGTAAGGGTTCTCTTGCTCTCATGGGTTTTTTTCTAAAATTTTCAAACATCCATGGAGCTAGGGCTAAGCTTGGAAGAGAGCCATGTGCTTGATGAACCAAGCTTAGTGAAGAAAGTGCACTTATTGAAGGTTTTGTGTCCTAGTGTGAAGTGCACAAAGATGGCAGTAAAATGAGGGTTTCTAGAGCCCAAAGTTACTACTAACTACTGTTAAAATCCTCCTAAGACCAAGCATTAGCTTGAGGAGGGCTGCCATAGTGATTTATTTATGTTTATTGCATGTTTTATGGACTAACCTATGGTATATGTTGCTGCCACATTTCATGTGTTTGTTGTTTGTGTTTGGATGCTGCATTTGGTTGCTATATCTTTAATACATGCATTGTGACTTTTGTGTTTTAGTGTCTTTGGATGCAATTTTTAATGATGGTTACATTGCCTATTGAATCCAAGTGCTACCCTTACTAAGTTTCTCAATGAAACTTACTCCCCTGAATTCTGTCATTTCAGGTCCAGCAGAAAGATCACCTTGAAACTAACCTTTTCGGTCTAAGTTTTGATCTGAAATTTCAGGAACATGAACTTCCATATGTCTAGTTGTGATATGGAAATTTTGGTGATTTTAGGAGCACATTTGGTATTTTTAAAGATGGTACTTATTGTGTTGTGCAGCAGCTGTCCAGCATCCTGTTTTTGGAGTCCATTGTGTCTCAGGACCCAGGGTGCGTATTTAGAGGATTTAATACCATATTGTAGTGAATCTATGCATGTAAATGTATGTAAAATGAGATAAGTATGTGAACATTTGAGTAATGTTTTGGCTATGTAGGTGATGTGGTTCAAAGCTGCCTAAGTGTGATGATGGGCTGCGTACTTGTAAATTTTGTTTTGGCCATGTAAAGTTGCTACAAGAAAGGGAATGTAATTCCTATGTGTAATGCACATATATTGGATAGCCTTGGAGGGCTTTCCCCTTGTGAATGAAGTGTTTGCATGGTTTGGAAAAATTGTATGGGCAAAATAGTCCAAAAGTTGCCAGAATTTTGACTCTGGAGATAAAGTTTAATATCTCCCTGTGTAGAACGAATCTTGAGATGAAATTGTCCAAACACCTAGAGGACATCTATAGAGTTAACTGGGCTTTGGAATTTCTAGATTTAGATCCCTATAGCCATAGATATGATGATGCAAACTTGGTTGAGTTACTGTTTATTTGGTTAGAATTTTGTAACCAACTTAAAAATTCCATAACTTGGTCCATAGGTGGGCTATTGATGTAAAACAAAATTTCTTGGTTTTCTCTAAGTATCTACTTTATAATGGAGCAAGGAAAACATGGGGGTATGTGGCTGGAATGATACAGTTTATTAGTGGAAGTTACAGGTGCAGTTGCTGGTCATTAGAACTTAACAAGATTGCCTAATGTGTGGAAGCCAAAACTAAGATTTGTGCTAGTGTTTTCCTTCTGAGCTGCCATAGTGTGCATAAATGTAAATGTGTGTGTTATGGTTAGACCAATATGCATGTGTTTACTTAATGCTCAAGAGGGTCACTTGAGTATGTACATTAGGGGTGTTGTTCTAATGACCTACAGGACACACCAATCATGGGAGTTTAAATGCACAGTTTTGGCGCCATAACTGGACTACCCCAGAATGGGTAACAGGTATTCTATAAGATACCTTTCCATAAGGTCTTTCTCAGTTTCCCAGGTTGCTTCTCTTTCAAAATGGTGTGACCACTGAACTTTGACCATGGGAATCAACTTGTTTCTGAACGTTCTGGTATCCTTGGCTAAGATAGCTAACTTGGTTCTTCTACCAAATCTGATAGTGCTTTTGATTGGCGCAACTTTCAGCCAAAAATTGTCACCAACCTCAAATTCCAAGAATCTCCTTCTTTTGTTAACATAGGCTGGGGTCCTTTCATTGGTTGCCTTTAATCTCTCTCAAATTTTCTTGATTTTGGTAGTAGTATCCTAAAAAATTTTGGGACCCAACTCTAGCCTATCTAGGGCTTCCACCTAATTATGCCATTTATACCATAGGCATAGTAGACTATTTTGCTCATCATGATCAGCTATCAATCCTCCTTTTAGAAGTCCTTTGCACTTCCTACTCAAGGAATCTACTACTAGATTTGTTACCCACTCTGTGGTTGTCCAATTATGATGCAAAAAATGTGCATTTAGACTCCCAGGATTATTAATGTTCTCTAGGCCATTAGAACACTACCCTTAGTGTGCATACCCAAGTGGCCCTCTTGGGCACTATGTAAACACATGCATATTGGTCCAACCATCACACACATATTCACATTTCATCCACACTATTGCAGCAAAGAAGGAAAACACTAGCACAAGTCTCAATCTTTGCTACCACACATTAGGCAATCTTGTTAAGTTCTAGTGACCAACCATTGCACCTATAACCTTCACTAATAAACTATATCATTCTAGCCATGTATTCCTCTATTTTCTTTGCTACATTATCAAGTATAGACTTAGATCAAACCAAGGAGTTTTGTTTTACATCAATAGCCCATCTATGGACCAAGTTATGAATTTCTTAAGTTGGTTACAAAATCATGACCAAATGAACAGTAGTTTAGCCAAATTTGCAACATCATATCCTTAGCTACAGGGCTCCAAATTTGGAAATTCAAAATCCCAGTTCAACCTATAGATGTTCTCTAGGTGTGGTCAAAATTCCATACCAAGATTCATTCTACACAGGGAGATATATAACTTAAAGTGCAGAGTCAAAATTTTGGTCACGTTATGACCATTTTGCCCATAGAAAATTTCATATTTATGCAAACACTTCATTCACAAGGGGAAGACCCTCCAAAGCTATCACATATATGTCCATTACACATAGGAATTACATTCCCTTGCTGTTAACAACTTTCTCTGGCCAAAACAGAATTTTCAAGCAACCAGCCCGTCATTCACACTCACGCAGCTGTGCACCACATCACTTACAAAGCCAAAACATTACCCAAACGTTCACATACTTGACTCATTTTACATACACTACATGCACATGCATACCTGCACTACATAATGGTCTTAACATAGCTAAATACTCACCCTAAGTTACTGGAGTGCTTGAGACACAATGGACTCCAAAACAGGATGCTTGATAGCTACTGCACAACACAACAAGTACCACCATTAAAAATACCAAATGTGCTCTTAAAATCACCAAAATTTTTAGATCATAACTAGACATATGAAAGTTCATGTACCTAAAATTTTAGATCAAAACGCAAACCAAAAAGGTCAGTTTGAAGGTGATCTTTCTGCTGGACCTGAAATGACAAAATTGAGGGGAGCAAGTTTCATTGAGAAACTTAGTAAGGGTAACACTTGGATTCAATAGGCAATGTGACCATCATCAAAACCTGCATCCAAAGACACTAACATAAAAAAACCACAATGCATATATACTAGATATAACAACCAAATGCAGCAGTCATTCACAACCAACAAACGCAAGAAATGCGGTAGCAACAATAACCCTAGGTTAGTCAATAAACATGTAATAAACTTAAATAAATCACTATGGCAGCCCTCCTCAAGCTAATGCTTGGTCTTAGGAGGATTCTAAAACTAGTCAGTACTAACTTTGGGTTCTAGAAACCCTCACTTTACTGCCATCATTGTGCAGTTCACATTAGGTCACAAAACCATTAATAAGTGCACTCCCCTCACTATGCTTGGTTCATCAAGCTCATGGCTCTCTTCCAAGTTTAGCCCTAGCTCCATGGAACATTGAAAATTGTAGAAAATAGTCCATGAGAGGAAGAGAACCCTTATCCTCATAGGTATGCTGAAATTGGAGCTTGATCATATGTGCACTCAAGAAATAGCACCAAATAGCTTCCAATTGTGCTTCCTTGACTTCAATTGCAAGTAGTTTTGAGTTTGAAGGTATGGTGGCTATGATGGAAGTGTGGTTGTGTTCTTGGGGTAGAGAAGGATGAAAATAAGAGAGAGATAAGTTATTTGGGCACTTAAATGGCCTTAAATGAGTTTTTTGGGCACAAAACACACTTAAACAAGCTTAACCTTGCTTTATGTCATTTTTCTTCTCACTAATTATGGTTTCTTTGTCTTAAACTCGTTAGTACACATGTACCCAAAATTTTTGACTATTTATCAAGTCCTGGCTGCCTCCCCCATGGTGGGATAATTCCACAATCTCACACTTTGACTTAAGTCCAAAGCTTGAACACCTTAAGGTTTACACTAGGACATATAGGTCCTTAATGCCTTTAGTGTTTCCTTTGTCCAAACTTATCTTCCATGAGCAATTTGGTCCTCCAATAGCACTTTCATACCAGTCATATCCTTCCCATAACTCTCCAAATATTTTTCTTTAGATTTTTTCTATTGAGTACCCAAATTTCCAAAACCATACAAAAAAGTCCATAGGTTGCTTAACAAACAAGCAATCCTTAAGGCTTTTCTTGGGGGCCAAGTTACCAACTTGGAACACTTTTAAGGAGGTGTTGATCATGCCTTGTACCCCCCACATTGCAATTACTATCATTAGAATTACACAATATAATGGTTTTTTAGCCATTATGACACACTTGTAATTCTCCCATTTTTGTAGTCATACTCCTTGATGAACTCTAACCATCTCCTTTGTGTCATGTTCAACTCTTTCTAAGTGAATAAGTACTTTAGGCTCTTATGGTCAGTGTGGATCACAAAGGAACTACCCATCAAGTAATGCCTCCATTGCTACAAAGCAAAAATCACTGTTGCCAGCTCTAAGTCATGCGTAGGATAATTTTGCTCATGAGGTATTATCTGCCTTGACCCATAAGTAATGACATTTCTGTCTTGCATAAGTACACAACCTAACCCAGATCTAGAAGCATCTGTATAGATGGTGTAGGGCTTGCTTGGATCAGAAAGAATCAATTAAGGACTTCAATCAACCTCTTCTTGAGCTTCAAGAAACTCTTTTTACACCTCTCAGTCCATTCAAACCTTTGACCCTTCTTGGTCAGATGAGTAAGTACTGAAGTAATCATGGAAAAGCCAACTAATCCTAGGAAACTTCTAATTTCCTTTACAGTCTTTGGTCTTTCCCACTCTTGCACTGCTTGACCTTTTCAGGCTCTGCCTTTAGGCCATGTGCATCTATGATGTATACTAGGAAAGACACTTCCTTCACCCAAAATTGGAACTTGGATAACTTGGCATAAAGATGATGTTCCAACAAAGTCTTCAACACAATCTTTAGATGATGTTCATGTTCATTTTCATCCTTGGAATACACTAGGATGTCATTGATGAACACAACCATAAATTTGTCCAGATGTGGTATGAACACCTTGTTCATCAGGTCCATTAAAGTAGCCGGGGAATTAGTCAAACTAAATGGCATGACTGTGTACTCATAATGCCCATACCTGGTTCTGAACGCACTCTTGGTTAGCCTATCCACAATGACCCAGATGGTGTCATGCCTTAATTTGGTCATAGGCAACCCAGTCAAAAAGTCCATGGTTATCTTGCCCAACTTCCTCACTGGTATTAGTAGAGTCTGTAGGGTACCAGCTGGCTTCTGGTGCTCTACCTTTACAGTCTGGCATGTAGCATATTTGGAGACATAAGTAACTATGTCTCTCCTCATGTTTGGCCACCAGAAGTGAGTCTTCAAGTCTTTACACATTTTCTTACTTCCTGGATGGATGTTCAACTTGCTTGTGTGAGCTTCTTCAAGTATTTCATCCCTGAGCTTTCCTCCTTTAGGCACATATATTCGGTCCTTAAAGTACAGTAATCATTGCTTGTAGGCAAAGGATTGATACAAGGAACCTTTTTCCTCTCCTGAGCTTTTTTTCAGATTAGGATCTGTCTCCTGTGCCTTAATGGCTTCTTCAATCCATCTAGACTGAACTGTTAATGTGTAAATTTAGGCTTCCTCCCACTTATTCCATTTATGCTAAAGGCATAGCAGACTATTTTGCTCATCATGACCAGCTATGGATCCTCCTTTCAAAAGTCCTGTGTACTTTCTGCTCAAGGCATCTGCTACTAGATTGCCTTTGCCTTCTCTGTACTGTATACTACAGTCATAGTCCTTGATGTACTCCAACCATCTCCTTTGCCTCATGTTCAACTCTTTCTAAGTGAACAAGTACATTAGGCTCTTTTGGTCAGTGTAGATCACAAAGGAACTACCCATCAAGTAATGTCTCCATTGCTTCAGAGCAAAAATCACTACTACCAGTTCTAGGTCATGGGTAGGATAATTTTGCTCATGGGGTCTTAACTGCCTTGACCCATAAGCAATGACATTTCTGTCTTGCATAAGCACACAACGTAACCCAGATCTAGATGCATCTGTATATATGATGTAGGGCTTACTTGGATTAGGAAGAATCAACACTAGAGCTTCAATCAACCTCTACTTGAGCTCCTGGAAACTCTTTTCACACTTCTCAGTCCACTCAAATCTTTGACCCTTCTTGGTCAGATGAGTAAGAACTGAGGCAATCATGGAAAAGCCTGATACAAATCTCCTGTAGTATCTAGCTAATCCTAAGAAACTTATGATTTCCTTCACAGTCTTTGGTCTTTCCCACTCTTGCACTGCCTTGACCTTTTCAGGGTTTGCCTTAAGGCCTTGTGCATCTATGATGTGTCCTAGGAAAGACACTTCCCTTATCTAGAATTCACACTTGGATAACTTGGCATAAAGCTGATGCTGCAACAAAGTCTTTAACACAATCTTCTAATGATGTTCATGTTCAATTTCATCCTTAGAATACACTAGGATGACAACAATGAACACAACCACAAATTTGTCTAGATGTGGTCTGAACACCCTGTTCATTATGTCCATGAAAGCAGCTGGGGCATTAGTCAAACCAAATGGCATGACTGTGTACTCCATATCTAATCCTAAATGGAATCTTAGGAATGTCCCCTTCCTCTACTCTCAACTGGAAGTATCCAGATCTCAAATCTATCTTGGACAAGATCTTAGCTCCCTTAAGTTTATCAAACAAATCCTCAATCCTAGGGAGTGGATACTTGTTCTTAATAGTCACTGCATTAAGCTTCCTATAGTCAATGCATAGTCTCAAAGATCCATCCTTCTTTTTCACAAAGAGAACAGGAGCTCCTCATGGTGAAATACTTGGCCTTATGAACCCTTTTTCAAGAACTTCATCAAATTGTTTCTTGAGTTCATTCATCTCTGTGATTGGTATTCTGTAAGGAGGTATGGATATTGGACTAGCTTCTGGTTGCAGCTTGATTTCAAATTCAATCTCCCTTTGTGGAAGAATACCTGGCAGGTCTTGAGGAAAGACTTGTGGAAAGTCTCTCACTATAGGTATTCTGTCCACTTCCTTATCACAGTGCAATTCATTCAATGCATAACAATAATCATGCTCAGAAATCATAGGTATCTCATCTAATACCTCTAGCTCCATGCCATGCATTTCATACACTAATTCCTTAGAATTCACTAATGCATGCACTTCACCATCAGGCAATGTGATTTCCCTCTTAGCACAATCAATTCTTATGTTATGCATAGCAAGCCAATTCATACCCAGCACTAAATCATACTTAGGAATGTCCAACACTAGCAGATTAGTCATAACCTTAGTCTTTCCTACTACTAGCTCACAATCCTTAGCTAGGTCATTAGTGAAAAGACATTGACTACCTGCTGTTTTCACTAAGGATATCCTAGGCATGATTTCAGTAGGCAATTTCATGGCATTAACAAATTTCCTAGCCACTATAGACACAGATGCACCAGTATCAAACAGAACACTAACAAGCATACCATTAAGGTAAATGTTACCTCTTAGTGCTCCTCCCTGCTCTGATGTCTCTGGCCTCTCCACTTGGAAGACTCTACCAGCTCTCTGCACTGGAGGCCGAGGCACTGGAGGAACTGGCCTCTGCTGTCCCTCCCTTGGTGCTCCTCCTCTAGGTCCTGCCCCAATAGGCCTTACTGGACCTTGGTCTTCTGGCCTCCTTTGAGCCTGTGGGCAGTCTTTGATCCAATGATCCATGGATCCACATCTTAGACATGCTTGGGTATCAAAGTAGCAAGGTTTCTTTCCATGAAACCTCCTACACTTAGGGCACCTTAGGCCAGGGAACTTCCCCTTAACCTTGCCCTCACCACCAAAATGGGAACTCTTGGCAATTCCCTTGCCATGTGGTGGCTTCTTCTGCTTGCCTCCTGCCTGACTACTTTCCCCTTGGTCCACTGGGAAAGTACTTAGTCTCATACTCCTCTTGCTCTACTAATAGAGCTTTCTGCACTGCTTCATAGTATGTAACTGCTCCAAAAGGTCTAACAGCCTTTCTAATGTCTGACTTTAGGCCTCTGACAAATCTTTTGGCCTTCAATTCCTCTAGTCCATGATACTGAGGAGCATACCTCACCAACTGATTGAATTTGTGCTCATACTCTAGGACACTGAGGTTGTCCTGCCTTAGAGCATCAAATTCAGCTTGCTTCATATCCTTGATAGCATCACTGATGTACTGCTCCTGGAATAGCTGTGTGAACTCTAGCCAGCTCATCTCAATATCTCTTCCTGGCCTTCTGCCCTTCTGGAAAGCATACCTATCTCTGGTGTTTCTCCACCACATCTCTGCACTGCCTACCAAATTGTAGGTAGCCAGTGACACTTTCTTGGTGGAGCTGAGTGGCATCCTCTCAAACATTTTTTCAATGAAGATTAACCACTCCTCAGCTTTCTCTGGCCCAGCTCTTCCATCAAACTGTGGAGGTCTTAGGCCTTGGAACCTCTCCAACAGTCTGACCTCATCTAGGCCTTCTAGATCCTCTGATCTATGTCTCCTGGATCTGTGAGAGTCCTCTGTATGGTGATGCTCTCTATGATCTCTCTGCCTTCTCCTGGATCTTCTCTCATGGCCTTCCTCAATCTCATTCCTAGTGGAGGAATGGTCATAGACTGAGGGATTGGTCCTGGACACCTGACCAATCTCAGATCTTACTCTTCTGCCTCTTGGATTTCTCCTATCCTCATCTTCCACCTCAATGGTCTCATCATTTGTGTCTTCTAAGCTTCCAGAAGGAACATATTCAGATGTGTTCCTAGTATCCTCTTCTGGTTGCTGCTGTGCATCCTGAACTGGTTCTACCGGAGCTACTTGGACTCCCTGCTGTTGTGCTTGAATCAACCTCATTAAGTTTTCATTGATTAGAGCTAAGTTCCTCTGAAGCTCTAACCAAACCTGAGGCACTTCAGGGTTTGGTACCCCCTGTTGCCCCTGATTCCCTCTATTCTGTCCATTTCTTTGTTTCCAATAGTCAGTAGGAGGCCTTCGGGGTGGTTTCCCTCTCCTTGTGGCAACCATCTTTACTTCCCACATTGATGATTCATCATAGAGCACATATAAAGATCATAGGTATTTCAATGGTACTTGACACTAGCAGCTAACCAAACTGAGTTCATGTTTGTAGGTGCATGCAATGCAACTATATGCTATGTACATGTATAAACCATGCTCCGATACCAACTTCTGTTACCCACTCCGGGGTAGTCCAGTTATGGTGCCAAAACTGTGCATTTAAATTCCCAGGATTGGTGTGTCCTGTACTGATGCGAACCCCGATGGTATAAAGACCATGAAATGCGCCCAAGATGTGATTCAAGCTCCACAAGACATCAAAAAGACTAGGTTTGAAACTCCTACCCCTAATCAACCTGTGATTAGAAACGAGAAGTATAGAACTCCAAGAACACAAGCACACTTGTGCACCAAGGCAGCCCACAAAGAACCAAATCCAAAGAGCAATATTATTTCAACATTAATCTGTGTGTTTACATCCAGAATATGTACCTTTATATAGGCCTAAACTAGGGTAAAAATCTGGGTAAAATTCGCAGCCCAAGTCACCTAGAAAACCTAGTTACAAAGGACTCAAGAAAACCTAGTCAAACTAGGACTCTAACACCCTTTTAACACATGTTTAAGGTGTGCAGCGAATTCCATTTATCCTAAGTGACCTGAATCACTTCCATGACCTAAATAACATCCTAAATAATATAAATAAATAGGAAAATAAAATAAAATATGTTACAATACAAGATTGGCCATAAAAACCCCAAAATGGTCTTCTCAGGTGGTTCCTGCTTGTGTCTTCAACTTCAAGCTAAAATTCGATCTTGATGCAGCCATTATTTCTCAAAATTCAAAGCATGAATGTTGTATATCTATTTCTTAGCTTTGAAATGACACTTTAACCACACAAAACGGACATCTGAAGCCAAAGATACGACCAAAATACCACAACTGCTTTTGAGCCAGCGATTACTCGTAAATCACGACTTTGAAGCTGAACTGGACCAGCTTAACGTGAAAAATGGGTTTCATGGTATTCATATGATTTGTAGGTCCAGATGTTATCTTTCCAATCAATCAAGAATTACTCAATTCTGATTTGTTTGGCTCAAGATATGATTTTTGTACGAGAACATCGCCAATCTGTCAACATCTGAGCTTGGCCATCATCTCCATATGATTCCTTGCATGTTTCAGAAGCTCCTTAGCATTCTTCCTTGTCAATGCTCCACTAGTTATCTTCAATGGATCCTTGCTATCCTTGTTTGTGCCTTCTTTGATCATATCATGTACGTCATTAGAACAACACCCCTAATGTACATACCCTCTTGAGCACTATGTAAATACATGCATATTGGTGTAACCATAACACACATATTTACATTTATGTGTTAGTGTTGTACCCAAAATCCAATCATGAGATGATTGTATTTTTTCACATTGAGTCATGATATTTTATTAAGGCCTTAATCTAGCAATTATGTTTGTTGTTTTGTTTCTACGTAACTTAACAAACATAATTGTAACCCTAGAATAATGACATTCTTAAACATCCCTGGTCTAGTATTATTGTGGAGCGAGTTGCAATAATACATAACGACTAGCATATGTGGAGACTAATATGAGATATGTAGTCTACATATGGGTACAAGTTGGAGAACTTGTGTACTTGACCGACCCACCATGAGAACATTACATGGATCGTTATATGAGTGTCATAAGTGATTCTCATAGTGATCAGGGTATATGTAGTCCTTCGACCCAAGATCATCAAGGTTCCCTACATGTGAGTCGCATACTTTGATACTTTCCTTTGTTGCTCGTAACTGAGTGAACTTGAAGGAGGTCATTGGGTATGTCACATATCATGCAGAGGGATTTGTATGATCAAGATGGGATTTGTCCCTCCTTTGTAACGGGAGTGATATCTTTGGGCCCCTTGATAGAGTGAGACTTAGAAAATGCATGGCCATGCTCGGATGAGTTGATATATGATATCAATGTCATCAGTTTAAGTTGGTCTACTCGGTAATCAAGAAACCAAAGACTGGGCTATACGAGAGTGACACATTCCATGTCTCGTGCTTAGTCTTGATATCTTGGACAAAGGGACAATGGCATATACGGTGAACTTGGACAAAGGGATCATAAAGATTTAGTCGTCGATTCACCGACAATCTTGTCAGTTGGGTAGCAATGATGTGTTGCTAGACACCGCTCATTGCTTATGATCATAAATGTGATTTATGATCATTGCCAACATGGCAAGAGCCTATTGGGTCGCACACATAGAGCTATTTGGATCATTAGAGTGCATGGGCTAATTATTTGGGTTATGGTTTCACTTTAATTTCGTATTAACAATGGGCACAAGAGTTGAGCCATTATTAAGCCCGAAATTAAATCCTAATTGGATTAGGGCTTTGAAACCCATTAGGCCTGGAAGTTGAGTCTCACTATAAATACAACTTCTAGTGAGAAATTCGCAGGTTTCCTTGCCCTAGCCTCCCAAAAGGACAGCCACACTCTTCTCTTGCAATTCATTGGAGGACACAAGCTAGCACTGCGAACGCAAGAGAAACACATCTGCCGAGACATGGTGGAAGCGTGGTGATCCCGAGAGGCTCGTGTGGATACCATAGAGAGCCTGAACACATCAACTGTTCAGGTATTGTGATTCGACTCTACAGTTGAGTGAGATATCTCAACCGAAAATTAGGTATGAAAATTTTCAAACACCCGGTTTACCCCATTTCACTTGGATCCTGGAGGATTTCGGTTAAATTCCGTTGCACTGTTTGGCTCCCGAAATGCAACTTTATCCACACTGTGATAGCTAAGAAGGAAAACACTAGCACAAGTCTTAGTTTTGGCTTCCACACATTAGGCAATCTTGTTAAGTTCTAGTGACCAGCTACTGCACCTGTAAATTCCACTAATAAATTGTATCATTCTAGCCATGTATCCCCATGTTTTCTTTGCTCCATGGTAAATTAGATACTTAGATCAAAACAAGGAATTTTGTTTTACGTCAATAGCCCACCTATGGACCAAGTTATGGATTTTTTAAGCTGGTTACAAAATTCTGACCAAATGAACAGTAACTCAGCCAACTTTGCAACTATATAGCTTCGGTTACAAAGCTCTAAATCCATAAATTCAAAATCCCAGTTAACCCTCTCGATGTCCTCTGGGTGTGGTCAAAATTTCATATAAAGATTCATTCTATACAGGGAGATATTAAACTTTAGGTCCAGAGTCGAAATTCTGGCAACTTTTGGACCATTTTGCCCGTACAATTTTTCCAAACCACACAAACACTTCATTCACAAGGGGAAAGCCCTCCAAGGCTATCCAATATATCTCCATTACACATATAAATTACATTCCCTTTCTTTTAACAACTTTATGTGGCCAAAACAGAATTTACAAGTAAGCAGCCCATCATTCACACTTAGGCAGCTTTGAACCACATCACTTACATAGGCAAAACATTACTCAAATGTTCACATACTTGTCTCATTTTACATACACTACATGTAAATGCATACATGCACTACAATATGGTCTTAACTCAGCTAAATATGCACCCTATTCTACAGGAGGTCCTGAGACACAATGGACTCCAATAACAGGATGCTGGACAACTGCTGCACAACACAATAAGTACCATCATTAAAAATACCAATGTGCTCCTAAAATCACCAAAATTACCAGATCACAACTAGACATATGGAAGTTCATGTACCTGAAATTTCAGATAAAAAATCAAATCAAAAGTGTTAGTTTGAAGGTGATCTTTCTGCGGGACCTGAAATGACAGAATTGAGGGGAGTAAGTTTCATTGAGAAACTTAGTAAGGGTAGCACTTGGATTCAATAGGCAATGTAACCATCATTAAAACCTGCATCCAAAGACACTAAAACACAAAAACCACAATGCATATATACAAGATATAGCAACCAAATGCAGCAGCCAAACACAAACAACAAACACATGAAATGTGGCAGCAACATATACCATAGGTTAGTCCATAAAACACATAATAAACATAAATAAATCACTATGGCAGCCCTCCTCAAGCTAATGCTTGGTCTTAGGAGGATTTTAAAAGTAGTTAGTACTAACTTTGGGCTCTAGAAACCCTCATTTTACTGCCATCTTTGTGCACTTCACACTAGGTCACAAAACCTTCAATAAGTGCACTCCCCTCACTAAGCTTGGTTCATCAAGCTCATGGCTCTCTTCCAAGCTTAGCCCTAGCTCCATGGATGTTTGAAAATAAAGAAAAAAACCCATGAGAGCAAGAGAACCCTTACCAAAGTGGGTAGGCCGAAAATCAAGCTTGATCCTTGAAGTATCCAAGAAATAGCTCTAGTTTGCTTCCAATTGCTTCCTTTTGCCTTCAATTTCAATCAATTGCAAGTTTGAAGGTGTGGTGGCTATGGAGGAAGTATGGCTGTGTTCTTGGGCTGGGGGAGGACGAAAATGAGAGAGGGATAAGTGATTTGGCCACTTAAATGGCCTTAAATGAGCTTAAGGGCACCAAAACACACTTAACAAGCTTAACCTTGCTTTATGTCATTTTCCTTCTCACTAATTATGGTTTCTTTGTCTTAAAATCATTGGTACACATGTGCCCAACATTTTTGACTAATTATCAAGTCTTGGCTGCCTCCCCCATGGTGGGATAACCCCACAATTCCACCCTTAGACTTAAGTCAAAAGCTTGAACACCTTAAGGTTTACACTAGGACATTTAGGTCCTTATTGCCTTTAGTGTTTCCTTTGTCCAAACTTGTCTTCCATGAGCAATTTGGTCCTCCAATAGCACTTTGATACCATTCATATCCTTGCCATTGCTCTCCAAATCTCTTTTGTGAAAGTTTTGCAATTTAGAACCCGAATTTCCAAAATCTTACAAAAAAGTCCATAGGTTGCGTGACAAATAGGCAATCCTTAAGGTTTTTCTTGGGGACCAAGTTACCAATTTGGAACACTTTTAAGGAGTTGTTGATCATACCTTTTACCCCCCACACTACAATCACTATGGTGAGAATTACACAATATAATGGTTTTTAGCCATTATGACACACTTGTAATTCTCCCATTTTTGTGAGGTAGTAACAATACCCGAAGCTCAAGGCCATTTTGGAGGACCAAAATTTTTTAGGGGGGGAGGATTGTTCCCACCTCACAAAAATGGGAGAATTACAAGTGTGGCATAATGGCTAAAAACCATTATAATGTGTAATTCTCATCATAGTGATTGGAGTATGGGGGTAGAAGGCATGATCAACACCTCCTTAAACATGTTCGAAGTTGGTAACTTGGCCCCCAAGAAAAGCATTAAAGACTGCTTGTTTGTCAAACAATTTATGGACTTTTTTATAAGGTTTTGGAAATTTGGGTACTTAATTGCAAAAATTTAAAGAAAGAGCTTTGGAGAGTAATGAGAAGGATATGAATGGTATGAAAGTGCTATTGGAGGACCAAATTGCTTGTGGGAGACAACTAAGGATAAAAAAAACACAAAAACGCATAAAGGACCTAGGTGTTCTATTGTAGGCCTTAGGATGTGTATGTTTTTTACTTAAGTCAAATGGAGCAATTTGGAGTTTTCCCACCTAGGGATGGGTGGCTACAGCTTGTCAATGGGTTAAATATGTTGGGCACATGTGGACCAATGAGTTTAAGACAAATAAACCATAATTAGTGAGAAGCAAAATGATATAAAACAAGGTTAAGCTTGTTAAGTGTGTTTTGTGCCCTTAAGCTCATTTAAGCCCATTTAAATGGCCAACTCACTTATCTCTCTCCCATTTTTGGCCTCCTGTAGGCCAAGAACATAGCCACACCTCCTTCATAGCTACCACATCTTCAAACTTGCAGTTCATTGAAATTAAAGAAAAAAGCAAGCAATTGGAAGCAACCTAGAGCTATTGCTTGGATACTTCAAGGATCAAGCTTGACTTTTGCCCTAACCACTTTGGTAAGGGTTCTCCTTATCTCTTAGGTTGTTTTCTATATTTTCAAGTAACCACGGGGCTAGGGCTAAGCTTGGAAGAGAGCCATGAGCTTAATGGACCAAGCTTAATGAGGGCAGTGCACTTATTGAAGGTTTTGTGACCTAGTGTGAAGTGCACAAAGATAGCAGTGAAATGAGGGTTTCTGGAACTCAGAGTTACTACTAACTAGTGTTAAATCCTCCTAAGACTAAGCATTAGGTTGAGGAGGCCTGCCATAGTGATTTGGTTATGTTTATTATGTGTTTTATGGACTAACCTATGCTTTATGTTGCTGCTGCATTTCATGTGTTTGTTGGTTGTCAATGGCTGGTGCATTTGGTTGCTACACCTTGTATATGTGCATTGTGGTTTTTGTTTGTGTCTTTCGATGCAGGTTTTGATGATGGTTACATTTCCTATTGAATCAAAGTGCTACCCTAACTAAGTTTCTCAATGAAACTTACTCCTCTCAATTCTGTCATTTCAGGTCCAGCTGAAGGATCACCTTCAAACTAACCACTGTGGCTTGAGTTTTGCCCTAATTTTTCATGTACCTAAACTTCATATGTCTAGTTGTGATCTAGGAAGTTTGGGGATTTTAGGACCACATTTGGTATTTTTAGTGAAGGTAGTTATTGTTTTGTGCCACAGCTGTCCAATATCCTGTTTTGGAGTATATTGTGTCTCAAGCACTCCTGTAACTTAGGGTGCATATTTAGCTGATTTAATGCCATTATGTAGTGCATATATGCTTGTACATATAGTGTATGTAAAATGAGATAAGCATGTGAACATTGGAGTAGTGTTTTGGCTATGTATGTGATGTGGTGCAAAGCTAGCTAAGTGTGCATGATAGGCTGCCTAATTCTAAATTATGTTTTGGGCACATAAAGTTGTTAGATGCAAGTGTATGTAATTACTATACGTATTGGACATGTATGAGATAGTCTTGGAGGGTTTACCCCTTGTGAATGAAGTGTTTGCACACTTATGAAATTTTGTATGGGCAAAATGGTCATAAAGGGACCAAAATTTTGACTTTGCACTCAAAACACTGTATCTCCATGTGTAGACTGTATATTGGTTTGAAATTTTGACCACTTCTAGCCCACATCTAGAGGTTTAATTGGGACTTTTAATTTATGGATTTAGAGCCCTGTAGCCAAAGTTATGATGTTGCAAATTTGGCTAAGTTACTGTTCATTTGGTCAGAATTTTGCAACCAATTTAAAAAATCCATAACTTGGTCTATATGTGGGCTATTGATGTAAAACAAAATTCCATGGTTTTCTATGCATCTATAATTTATAATGGGCCAAATAAAAAATGCAGTTTTGTGGGTAGATTACTACAATTTATTGGAGGAAGTTTGGGCCCAGTGGCTCAAATTTTTGAACCTACTAAGAATGCTTACTGTGTGTAAGCAAACATAAGACTTGTGCTAGTGTTTTCCCCCTTAGCTTCCATAGTGTGCATAAATGTGAATATGTGTGTTATGGTTAGATCAATATGCATGGATTTACATGGTGCTCAAGAGGGTTACTTAAGTTTGTACACTAGGGGTGTTGTTCTGATGACCTACAGGACACACCAATCTTGGCAGTTCAAATGTAAAGTTTTGGCACCACAACTGAACTATCCCAAAGTGGGTAACACTTGTGCCGCAAGAAAAGCATTAAGGATTTCATGTTTGTCAAGCAACCTCTGTTACCCTCTCTAGGGTAGTCCAATTATGGTGCCAAAATTGTGCATTTAGACTCCCAGGATTGGTAATGTTTTGTTGGCCTTCCAAACATTACCCTTAGTGTGCATACCCAAGTGGCCCTCTTGGGCACTATGTAAACACATGCATATTAGTCCAACCATCACACACATATTCACATTTCATGAACACCATGGTAGCAAAGATGGAGAACACTAGCATAAGTCTTAATCTTGGCTACCACACATTAGGCAATCTTGTTAACTTCTAGTGACCAGCCATTACACCTATAACTTCCACTAATAAAATGTATCATTCTAGCCATGTACCCCTCTATTTTCTTTGCTCCATTATAAAGTAGAGACTTAGACCAAACCAAAAATTTTTTTTTTACATCAATATCCCACCTATGGACCAAGTTATGGATTTTTTAAGCTGGTTACAAAATTTTGACCAAATGAACAGTAACTTAGCCAACTCTACAACATTATATCTTCGGCTACAGGTCTCCAAATTTAGATATTACAAATCTTAGTTCAACCTATAGATGTGTGATAGATGTGGTCATAATTTCACACCAAGTTTCATTCTACACAGGGGGATATTAAACTTTAGGTGTAGAGTAAAAAATCTGGTCACTTTATGACCATTTTGCCCATACAAAATTTCAAAAGTGTGCACACACTTCATTCACAAGGGGAAAGCCCTCCAAGCATACCCAAAATATATCCAATACACATAGTAAATACATTCTCTTGTATTTAACAATAATATGTGGCCAAAACATAATTTACAAGTAAGCAGCCTATCATTCACACTTGGGCAGCTTTGCACCACATCACATACATACCCAAAACACTACTCAAATGTTCACATACTTGTCTCAATTTACATACACTACATGTACATGCATACATGCACTAGATAATTATCTTAACTCAGCTAAATACACACCCTATGTTATGGGAGTCCCTGAGACACAATGGACTCGAAAACATGATGCTGGACAGCTTCTACACAACACAATAAGTACCCTCACTAAAAATATCAAATGTGCTCCTAAAATCTCCAAACTTTCCAGATTACAACTAGACATATGAAAGTTTAAGTACCTAAAATTATGGAAGAAAATCAAATGAAAATGGTTATTTTGAAGGTGCTCTTTCAGCTGGACCTAAAATGGCAGAATTGAGGGGAGTAAGTTTCATTGAGAAACTTAGTAAGGGTAGCACTTGGACTCAATAGGAAATGTAACCATCATTAAAACCTACATGCAAAGACACCAAAACAAAAAAACCCACAATGCATATATATAGGATATAGCAACCAAATGCAGCAGCCATTGACAACCAACAAAGACATGAAATACAGCAGCAACACAAACCACAAGTTAGTCCATAAAACACATGATAAACATATCCAAATCACTATGGCATCCCTCCTCAAGCTAATGCTTGGCCTTAGGATGATTTAACACCAGTTAGTACTAACTTTGGGCACTAGAAACCCTTAAACTTGCTTCCATCACTGTGCAGTTCACACTAGGTCACAAAACCTTCAATAAGTGTACTCTCCTCACTAAGCTTGGTTCATCAAGCTCATGGCTCTCTTCCAAGCTTAGCCATAATTCCATGCTTGCTAGAAAATGTATAAAACAACCCATGGGAGCAAGAGAACCGTCACTAAAGTGGGTAGGCTGAAAATCAGGCTTGATCCTTGAAGTATCCAAACAATAGCTCTAGTTTTCTTCCAATTGCTTCCTTTTGCCATCAATTTCAGTGAATTGCAAGTTTGAAGGTGTGGTGACTATAGAGGAAGTGTGGCTATGTTCTTGGGTTGAAGGAGGCTGAAAATGGGAGAGAGATAAGTGAATTGGCCACTTAAATGGCCTTAAATGAGCTTAAGGGCACAAAACACACTTAAAGAAGCTTAACCTTGCTTTATGTCGTTTCCTTCAACTAATTATTTTTTCTTTGTATTAAACTCATTGGTACACATGCGACCAACATTTTTAACCCATTTACAAGCCATAGCCGCCCCTCCCAATTGCTCCACTTGACTTAAGTCAAAGACATACACATCCTAAGGCCTACATCAGAACACTTAGGTCCTTTATGACTTTTTGTGTTTTCCTTGTCCTTAATTTTCTTCCATACCAATTTGGTCCTCCAGCAATACTTTCACACCATTCATATCCTTCTCATAATTCCACAAATATCTTTTCTGAAAGTTGTGCAATTAAGTACCCAAATTTTCAAAACCTTTCAAAAAGGTCTTTAGGTTACTTAAAAAAATGAGTAATCCTTATAGCTTTTCTTAGGGGCCAAGTTACCAACTTAGAACACTTTTAAGGAAGTGTTCATTATACCTTTTACCCCTCATACTTCAATCATTATGAAGAGAATTACACAATTTAATGGTTTTTAGCCATTATACGACACTTGTAACTCTCCCATTTATGTGAAGGGGTAATAATCCTTCCCCCCTTAAAAATTTTGGTCCTCTAAAATAGCCTTTAACTTCAGGTTAGGTTCCAACTATATGTCTTCGATTACAATAGCATGCTTTGTGTCTAATAGACATTTCTTAAGCATATTGATGTGCAAAACATTATGAACACTTGACATGCTTGGCGGTAGAGCTAACCTGTATGTTACCTTGCCAACTCTGTCCAAGATCTCATAAGAACCTATGAATTTTTTAGCTAACTTGTTCTTCTGCCAAATCTGACACGTGGTCGGTCGGGTGTGATCCGTATCTTCGGGGATGGGGGACCTCCAACTGGCCATAGGTTGTTCTATCCAGGAGTCAGGGCTGTCGGAGGTTTGTGTGTCAGGGGCATGTGCGAGGTCTTTGTATCAAAGGCTTCTTAACCATTTTTGTCTGATTTGTGTAAGACCCCTTCGAGGAACGAGACCCCTTCGGAATAAGAGGACCCATTCGGTTGGATATCATCACCGAGGGCTGTCAGGATGAGTTCTTCAGCAGAGCGGGGCACCTTCGGGAGAAGCTCAACCTCATCGAGGATGGTGGTTTACCGAGGTTAGAGGGTCAAGGACTACGTACCCTTTTTTTCCGAGGTTGCCGCTCATCCGATCCGAGGGTGATGATGGACTTTTACCGAGGGTGGTGCTCGTCAGAGCTTAGGAGTTCAGAGGGTAATAGCCCTTTGGCTATCACATGCCCCCTCGCATATCTTCGGCTTTTCAACTTTCGACAGCTGATCGTGGAGCCTTTCGGAGGCTTGTCCGGACCCCGAAATGCCTGGAGTCACATTTTTCGGATGAGAGTCTCTTTGATCTAGAACATTTGTTCTTGCCAAGATAATGGCATTTATCTTTTTAGCAGAGGTGTCTGGTGTTCCCGAGCTTGTCTCTTTAGCTAGAGTGTGTCCGTTCCAGGCTTTTTAATGCCTGTCAGTGGATCATCATGTCTACTTGATGCGTTTCCATGGGAAGGGCCTAAGTCTGACAGTTGTCAGGGGGTGCCCTCATTTCCCGCACTAGGTGACACGTGTCACTTGGTAACTGAGGAATGGTCGCATCCATTTCGTATGGCGTGCCTCTTCACCTTCGAGGGGCAATTATGGCAACGCTTCGCCTCCCTCATTCGGCCAATAAATCCCCCTTTCTTATTAGTGTTTTCACACTTACGTTCTCTTGCTCTCTTCTGCTCTTGAATTTTCTCCATTTTTCTTGTGGCGGCGCTAGTGGTGGTGTGATTTCTGGCAAGTTTTCACGACGGCGTCTAGAAATCCCAACTTCAGCAAAAGTTTTGGTGGGTTTTCCTTCTCAAAGTCCTTCGATTTTCTATTTTTATAGCCTTTTCTTCTTTTCCGAAGTCAACTCCTTCTTTCGAATTCGTTCTTCAGCATTGTTTCCTTCATTTCTTTTAGCCTTTCCGAAGTTAGGTTTCTCTCTTCCAAATGTCTTCCCCCATTCCGCTCATGTCTGTTCAGACTGTCCCCGAGAGCCGGCTTCCTCTTAATTCTCATCCGAGTTGTACCACTTCGGAGAAGTTAGCGAAGTGGACAACTAAATTCTTTCTCCCTTCTTACTCGGTTATCAGGCTACCTACTCCTGGCCTGTTCAGTTACATGAATAATTCAGACGAGGTGACTATTTTTCGGGCCCAACTGAAGGCCGGACTTCAGTTTCCTCCGCCGAAGATGATTTGCGACTTCTGCCAATTTCATGGCATAGCCGTGAATCAGCTTCCTCCCAACTCTTACTCCTACTTCAATGCTTTCCTTTGCATGTGTGGGGTTTTTAAGATAGAACCTCACTTTATTTTTTTCATGCAATACTACAAACTCCACCCCGTCCCGAAGGGTGGCTTCTATTTTTTGCTTCCTCAGGGTTCTGGGAGTAAGAAGTTTACATTTACCTTCAACACGAAGGATAGTTGGCGAGGGTGGCAAAGGAAGTTCTTCTTCCTGAAGGTGGCTGACCAGTAGGACCACATTCCAACCAACTAGGCATGGGGGACTCTGCCTATAGATGTAGTTGACCCTAGAAAACTGCTAACCCTAGAATTAGAGGCCCAATTCGAGGAGTTCGATAGCCGTATTCGGGCTGTCGCGGACTGCGGGCTATCATGGGACCCCGAGGTCCCCCCCGGTTCCCTGTACCCCTTTCCCATCAGATGGAGCTTAATGACCGAAGAGGTCCTTCGGGAACTAGGGGTGATCAAGGAGCATGTTACCGACCTGAACATGCCGAAACCTCTTTTTGACGGGAAGAAGTCGTGGTTGGTAATGCTCCTTCGGGGTGAACTCACGTACTCGGCCCTTAAAGAGAGTAAGTTCCTTTCCAAAATTTTCATCTCTCTCTATGCGTACTTACACTAATATTCTTCCTTTTGCAGAGATGGCCGGTTGACAAAAATCTGGCTTTTTCTACAAGTCCCTCTTCCTCGGTTTGGCCGAGAAGGGGGAGCAGACCCGGAAGAAGGTGGCGGCGAAGAAAAAGAAGCTGTTTAGGGGATCATCTTCAGCTCCGAGGTTGAAGAAAATGAAGGAGGACCTCATTCATCCACCTCCCGAAGACAATGTGGGGACTGAGGAGCAGACCCATGTTCGGGAGGATCCACCCTCGGAACTAGCCATCAATTCTACTCCTC